>JAQFZW010000705.1:0-45277 GCA_034687055.1 Heteromurus nitidus | reverse complement strand
GTGTCTGACAGTTGACACACGTGTCTGACAGTTGACGTTTTTGACGTTGACACAAATGTGGCTGACGCTTGACACATGTGACTGACAGTTGACGTTTTTGACGTTGACACATGTGTCTGACAGATGACACGTGCTTGACGTTGGCACACATGCCTAACAGTTGACACATGTGTATGAAAGTTGACAATTGACAGACAGTTGTGTTGTGTGATGCGTAAAGAACACACATATCATACTTGAACTAGAATTCCTCATCGAAAGAAACCCGCGGACACCAGCATAGGGAGAGTGAATTCTGTACAAAAATTATTTTCATGTGCAGCTGACGTCATTGAATTACAAAATTTTGTATGCATGCGCATGGAGAATTTTGTACTTCAGTGACGTCACGCCAGCTCAGCTCCTGCATTGCATACCCTTCTATGTTGGAGCTGTGTGAGTATCATGTTTTGTTGAAATGCGCGTGGTGGTTGATCGAAAGTCGAATTTTCCTTCCTTAAATGTCTATATGGCGTATGGCTGTTTGAAATTCATATTTCGGCATTATATATGCTGTTTCGGATATCTTTAATCGCATTCGCCAGTGCACGCTTTTGCGTGCACCCGGGTAACTAGTAGCAGCATAATTTGAGAATGTTTGTTTTCGACAGAAATGGTTTTTCTTGGCCGAGCCAATTATCCAGTGACAGACCCGAAAACTGGAAACATTACCCTGAAAGCTAGCCTTTACTACACGAGTACTGACACTGTGCGTTGACAAGTTTATCCCTTTTTCCATATCGTAAAGACTAATACCAGAATGCCACGATACATTATCTAAATATATAGTATATTCTACCGTGATAATTGATAATGCTCTTTGTGGAGGGGGCACTCAAACAATGGCCGTATCTTATTTTGTAGGTGGCGTGGACTGGAGTCGACGAGAACTGCGTCGACTTTCTCGGACCCGGAGGCACAGCACTCTACATCGAAGAACAGGCAGAGTTTACTGCTGTTATCGAGCATTTAGCAGTTGTCGAAGGAAACACCCAGTATTGGGTTGGAGGTGAGTGGGTGTCAGCCAACAGCAGGTTCGAATGGAGTAATGGGGTACCTTTGGGTCTACCAGGAGGCTGGAATGTAACATGGGATACTGGCCACCCAAATTCTCAAGCTCCTGTCACGAAAGTATTGTTAACCAAAGCTGGGGTAGTTGATCTTCGCTTCCGTACCGCCTTCCTCTCCGAACTCCATTATTACATCTGCGAGGTAAAGCGAAAATATCTGCCTTATTTCGTGACATTTATTATGATCAAGTTTTAAACATGATTAATTTGTTACAGCTATCCTTCTAACCTAACCTTGGCCACAAGCAACGGGTTTGTGTGATGGGAAGTAATTGCCACTTGCAGTTACAGTCCGTGACATCTCCACGTCTTCTCCATCCCCTTTACCTTTGTCCTGCGTAGTCCAGTGCCCCCTTGCTTTGTGTGCTATTATGTGCATATAGTACATCTCATTGTACCACAAATTATAAAATTGATATTTATTGCCATCAAATCTATACATCCTAAAAAGGACATGAAGATCTGGATGAGATAATAAATGGTTTAGTGTGATTCGAGTACCAGATTGAGTAGCTCTGTCTTCCTTCCTACTATGCTGGCATCTTCGTACGGCATCGGCATCCTACCTGACATAAATGGGCCTCCTCTCATCACTTCACTTATGTAAAAGAGCCCCTGCTCACGTTTTCATTAAAAAGAACTTCTCCGAAATCGTATATCTGATTATTAAGGCCTGTTAGGGCTTTTTGAAAACGCGTGTTATACAATGCAATGCAAATATGTGAAACATCTCGATTAGCCTGAGACCTGTTTTAAATGCGATATAAGGAACACACATACGAAATAGAGCGAATTTTCAATATTCCATTTTTTCTGAATTGACAACATTGAGACAAACGAGTCATATACTATTCGAAAGCCCTTGAAAAATAGAAATTAAATCCGATCCCAGCGATTTCCTAAACACCTTAATCATAGCTTGCTGGAAGATATGGGGTAGCACTTTCAATATGCATTATTCATACTTTTTGAAAAATGTCGGACTCATTTTCTCCCACATAGGTTGGCATTCCAATATCATCAAATGGAATTTGGGTGATGTAAAGAATTGTGAATTACATGGTTGTCAGAAACTTTTAACTCCTTGAACGTCGGGACGTTTTAAATTTTTTGGCAAAAATTGAAAAATTACGGAGTTGGTCAATATGTCAGCGCCCTAGTCGTATATTAGAACGAGATATGGCAAAAGCTATTGTCACTTTGAAAGCTTATCGGTGAATGATAAGAATCACATTTTTACCCAGTGAAAAGATTGTTTCGTATGGGCTGCGGGGTCTTGGGAAAAGTCATGCAAAAAAAGTTTCATTTTTTTGCTCACTTCCGACGCTATAGCAGGTACACCACTAGGTGAAAATTTTCAATGCGTGTTGCATTTTATAGTTAAAACTTGATAGATCATCATATGCCCTGTTCGTTTGTCTAACGAAAGATATGACAAATCTTTTAGTTTTACAGCTGTGCCGAAAAAAGGGCCATTATGAAAAACCCACTTTTAAACCGTCTTTTTCCAAAGCACGTAACTTGGTTGTGCGCAGGGCAAATCGCCAACTCCACATTGATTCCTAGAGAGTTTTAGACGCTCTTTCTGGATATGGAAACGAATTTTCAAGAATATGTATGAAATCTTGCTTATCCTAACAAGTACAATTCTTGCACTGCTTCGTTTGTGATCCGTAATAATTGGGTAAGCAAATCACAGCATGCATTTCAAGTACGTACTTTTCTGTTTGGGTCTGCGAAACGTGACTGACATCAGTCAGTGGCGACATAGGCTTGTCGCGTATTTGCAATCAGCTCATCAGTATGCACCATGCACATTTAACACGAACTGCACACGAATAAAACAAATTATCCCTCTATTTTTACATTTTCATGAGTATTTCAGAGCTGCGGCAATGTTTGCGGTTTGTTGGACATAGCAAATCCACAGCGTTATCAGAATTTTATACAACGAAGAGTCCTTATCGAAGCGAAAGCTCATTTCCGGTGGCGATGATGTGACCCATTCAAGATTGGAGTCCGCATCTAGGTCAACATTGAAATCAATCAAACTGTCACATTGTCGTAGTCATCCTCATCCATCCTCAAATCAAGTTTGCATAACTGATATTATCTTGTGTTCAAAATTCGAAATGGGATGCGCATCATGTTCCTATAAACTGCACATGATCACAATTGCGAAACAAAAGATAAGGTTGTCCTTGAGAGGAAAATGGTTGTGTTGGAATTGCAAAGGAGAGTGAATAGTGGGACAAAATTCTGCGAATTGTGGCGTGAATTATGGAAGCTTAATGAAATCGATCGATCAAAGGCTTATCAAAGCTGCCTAATTGCCAATTGTCACTTTCACAGACAACCCGAGAGACTCTCCACCGATTTATTTCAGTGAAAATAAATAAATTATCTCGACTCACGGAAAACTTTCATGTTTGCAAATAATCTGTTTTTCCCTAAAGTGTAATTACGTCAAATCATAAAAAATAAGATATGAATGAATTTAATAAATTAATGGGATAAAATATATATAAATATCCATCAGAACTGAACTGTTGTCCCTGACGTGGATAAGACACACGTTTCGATTAGTTCGACTATAAATAGACGGGGATCGGACGAGAAAAAATCATTCCGCAGACAATTATCCTTCTGTCAAGTTTTCTCCTGGATCCAATTACCAGAGCCAAGCATAATTATGGCTTCACAACTTATTGGCCTTTTGCTAGTAGCCCTTACGGCTGTCCTAGTACAGGGTGCTACAATTTCGAAGAATGGCAAAGGTAACAAGCATATGTGCCGATTTGAAATATCTTTATTAAATCCTCATTCATTGGTTGCAAATACCAGAATAGCAGCATAATTTGAGAATGTTTGTTTTCTGCAGAAATGGTTTTTCTTGGCCGAGCCACTTATCCAGTGACCGACCCACAAACTGGAAACACTACCATCAAAGCTAGCCTTTACTACACGAGTACTGACACTGTGCGTTTACAAGATTAAATCCCATTTTGCATCTCTAAAGACTAATGCTCATTGTGAAAGGTGCACTCAACATGACAATATACTATTTTTGTAGGTTGCGTGGACTGGAGTCGACGAGAACTGCGTCGACTTTCTCGGACCCGGCGGCACAGCACTCTACATCGAAGAAGAGGCCGAGTTTGCTTTTGTTATCCAGCATTTAGCACCTGTCGAAGGGAACACTGTGTTTTGGGTGGGAGGGGAGTGGGTCTCAGCCAACAACAGGTTCGAGTGGAGTAATGGAGTTGAATTAGGCTTAACCGGCGGGTGGGACGTGCCATGGGATGTTGGTCACCCAAATTCTCAAGCTCCTGTCACGAAGGTCATGTTGTACAAAGCTGGGGTAATTGATGTTCGCTTCCGAACTGCCTTCCTCTCCGAACTCCATTATTACATCTGCGAGGTACAACCAAAATATCTGAATTTATGTTGATGTTCCAATGTTGGTGGAATTTATTATGCTCATACTTTAAACTTGTCATTTCAACAGTTGGATGACGGTATGGGCAATCCCACCACCACCCCTCCAACTACCACCCCGCCAACTACCACCCCTCCAACTACCACCACTCCCACCACTACAACGACCACACCTCCGACGACAACTCCCAGAATCTGTCTGGTCAACAACGATCTCGCCATTATTCTCGACGGATCTATCAGCGTCGGATCAGCAAACTTCACATTAGGCTTAAGTTTCGTCCGCGAAATCGCCCGTGCTTGGTTTGCAAATCCCGACAACCGAATTGCATTCTTTACTTATGGCAATGTTGCAACTACAATCTTCCGTTTGGACAACACCCTGACTGATGCTCAAATTGAGGCTGCTATTATGGCTGCCATTTATCCAACGGCGCCTTGGACAAATACTCATTTGGCTTTGGACGCGGCTCGTTTGGAATTCGCAGCGAACGGTGGCGTAAATCCGAAGAATGTCATTTTGCTAACGGACGGAGCTTCTACTGAGCCAGACGACACGCAGGCGAGTGCTACAGCGCTTCGTAACGCTGGGGTTGAGATCTTTGCCGTCGGAATTGGAGCAGATGTTGACGGTGCCGAGCTGCTGGGAATCACAGGCGGTCAGGCCGATCATGTTTTTGAAGCTACTGAATTCGCAGATTTGGTTGATTTGTTGGAACCAATTCAGGAAGTTATTTGTTAGAATCATATTTAATCATAAATTGAAGCGTAACGTTTTTAATAAAAGCGAAAGTAATAAATCGGATATCGTTCACCTGTTCATACATTCACTTCACTCACTACAATTCATTGGAATTACGCATGTTTCCAAAAAGTCTTTGGAGCTCTCCAGATACATCCCATCCCGAAATCACGTATTACTACAAACCTCTGCGATGTCATTATAATGGTAAATCACACAGTGCCAGGATCTCGAACATGTGCGGATGCACAAGATGCCTCCGGTTACATTTGGACGGAGACTGAGGAGAGTGTAGAATGGCAAAAGACGAAATTGTTGATTGGAAGGTCTCAATGGTTAAAGCAGATACGCTGCAAAGCACAATATGTGTGAGGGGAAAACGAAGACTCGTGTTTTAATATGTATACATTCAATTAAAGAGATCAGCATTCAGCAGTTTAGAAATTCTAGTACTTTGGAGAAACTTGTTTTTTGATGTTAGAGAAGTTGGGAACAAACGATCTGCTGGAGGAAAGAAAGTTACCCAAATTAGGAATAAACGAGCCATCATGAAATATTACACCTGTATAAAATACGATTCTCTTTGTTGGCCATCAAAAATCCACAAAGTTGTCAGAATTTTATTCAATATTTATACAACTTGACGAAAATCCTTATCACATCACCCCAACACACAACATTTCCGGTGGTGAATTGCAGATGGATGTGAGGATGTGACCCATTCAACATTGGAGTGAGGATGTAGGTCATAACTGAAATCAATCACTGTCATATTGTCGTAGGCATCCTCATCCTCATATCAATTTCGCTCACACTGTTATCTTGTGTTCAAACCTCTAACGCGCATGCATCATGTTCCTATAAACTGTTGCACATGATTACAATGGCGACACGAAAGATAAGGTTGTCCTTCAGAGGAAAACGATGCTGGAATTGGAAAAAGAGGGAATGTGGGCGAAATAAATTCTGCGAATTGCCACGTGAAGAGGGTAGATTAAAAAAATCGATCAAAAGCTTATCAAAGCTGCCTAATTTCAAATTGTCACTTTCACAGACAACCCGAGAGATTCTGTACTGATTTAATTCAGTGAAAACAAATCAATTATCTTTTCTGACCCGAAACTTTCATGTTTGCAAATAATCTGTTTTCCGTAAAGAGTGTGTACGTACGTATGAATGAATTTAATAAATTAAGCTGGCTGACAATTATCCACATCCATCAATCCATCGGAACTGGACTGTCGCTGACGCGCGAGTAAGATGACATAAATTGCCACCCGCTTAAAACCAGTATAAATAGACGGGGATCGGACGAGAAAAAATCATTCCGCAGACAATTATCCTTCTGTCAACTTTTCTCCTGGATCCAATTACCAGAGCCAAGCATAATTATGGCTTCACAACTTATTGGCCTTTTGCTAGTCGCCCTTACGGCTGTCCTAGTTCAGGGTGCTACAATCTCGAAGAATGGCAAAGGTAACAAGCATATGTGCCGATTTGAAATATCTTTATTAAATCCTCATTCATTGGTTGCAAATACCAGAATAGCAGCATAATTTGAGAATGTTTGTTTTCTGCAGAAATGGTTTTTCTTGGCCGAGCCACTTATCCAGTGACCGACCCACAAACTGGAAACACTACCATCAAAGCTAGCCTTTACTACACGAGTACTGACACTGTGCGTTTACAAGATTAAATCCCATTTTGCATCTCTAAAGACTAATGCTCATTGTGAAAGGTGCACTCAACATGACAATATACTATTTTTGTAGGTTGCGTGGACTGGAGTCGACGAGAACTGCGTCGACTTTCTCGGACCCGGCGGCACAGCACTCTACATCGAAGAAGAGGCCGAGTTTTCTTTTGTTATCCAGCATTTAGCACCTGTCGAAGGGAACACTGTGTTTTGGATTGGAGGTGAGTGGGTGGCAGCCAACAACAGGTTCGAGTGGAGTAATGGAGTTGAATTAGGTTTAACCGGCGGGTGGGACGTGCCATGGGATGTTGGTCACCCAAATTCTCAGGCTCCTGTCACGAAGGTCATGTTGTACAAAGCTGGAGTAGTTGATGTTCGCTTCCGAACTGCCTTCCTCTCCGAACTCCATTATTACATCTGCGAGGTACAACCAAAATACCTGAATTTATGTTGATGTTCCCATTTAATGGACTTTATTATGCTCATATTTTAAACATGTATCATTTTTACAGTTGGATGACGGTATGGGCAATCCCACCACAACCCCTCCAACTACGACCCCTCCCACCACTACAACGACCACACCTCCGACGACAACTCCCAGATATTGCCGTGTCGATAACGATTTAGTTGTAATTTTGGACGGGTCACTGAGTGTTGGAACAGCAAACTTTCAATTAGGCTTGGAGTTCGTTCGTGAAATCGCCCGGGCTTGGTTTGCGAATGAGGACAACAGAATTTCCTTCCTTACCTATGGCAATGTTGCGACCACCATCTTCCGTTTGGACAACACAATGAGTAATACTCAAATTGAGGCTGCCATTATGGCTGCCATTTATCCAACTGCAGCTTCGACAAATACGCATTTGGCGTTGGAAATGGCTCGTTTGGAATTCGTAGCGAATGGTGGCGCAAATCCGAAGAATGTCATTTTACTTACGGACGGATTGTCGACTTCCCCCTCACTCACCCAAGAGAATGCTGCCAGGCTTCGTGAAGAAGGAGCAGAAATCTTTGCCGTCGGAATTACATCACTAATTGACGAGGCCGAGTTGTTGGGCATCACAGGTGGCCAGGCCGATCATGTTTTCAAGGTTGATGGCTTCGAGGACTTGGTTGAATTGTTAGAGCCAATCCAAGACGTCATTTGCTAGAACCATATTTAATTATAATAATTGCACCGTAACGTTTTTAATAAAACCACAAGTACTAAATCGAACATATCAACATTGCCTAGGCATACGTACTTTCACTTCACCCCGCATAAAAAACTTGATGGAAAGATGTGGAGATGGACGGCTAAAGCGGTATCATGTTTCAGACTTCGAAATTTGGATTAGTTTTGCACTTTAAATCGTGGTGAGCTTAATGATAGTTACGAGTCTACTGGCACTACTCCACTAAAATATCGTGTAAATGGTTTTAGGACAGATCTGGGCATTTTCTCATGTTGCCCCATACGTTGACCATGTGTCAGTGCTATTTTGCTAAATGAAACAAATGCGACGGTTATTATACCCTCGCATTTTCCATGTTCGACCTCGTCCAAGCCTGCTGCTCATCCGGTTATTTGTGAAAACCAATTTTTGAAAATTTGAAACGGTATGGATGCTAGCGTGCTAGGGGATGGGCCATGAAAAATTGCTTCGTCACAAACAAGTAATAAAAATTGATTCAATAAGATCAAGATCAGACTGAGCTCTCACAGCTACTCGTCGTCCGTTCGTACCTACACTTGGCCCTTCCAAAATTGCTTAATTACCGACTTCAATCTCATGGTCATGTATGGAACGTATGTAGATCAGTAACGAAAGATTTGCAACACCACAATCAAATCATTGTTGACCAAGTGATATATGCCGACAACCTCGAGGTGGACAATGCATGTTTAAAAATAGTAGGCCATTATCACATGTGCAGTCGAGTTGTACAAGAAATGTACGACGAAGAAAACCGTTCTTTCAAGTATATTTGATCTCCAACTTTCTTCTCAATTCTTCTTCAATTTTCAAAGTAATCAGTTGGCATTTCCTTCTCATTCTCTCCCATTTCGCCACCATAATTCATGGAGAGTGTCAACAGATCAAAGGTTTTTTTACTTCTCCTCAACGCGTTTGATAAGTTAGATAAAAGCAATAAAGGTTTTGATGAAAACGGCTGACAACTGAACAATTGAAATGGCTTTTTATGAAATATCATAACGCATGCGCACACGATGTTGTGATGCTATGCAAATCTTTTATCTGACTCGCTTGCAAAAAAATCCTTATCAAATCCTCGTCATTGACACATTTCCGGTTGATGATGATTGATCACTTGCACTTGCGCACCTCAATTTACGCCAAAGTGTCCAAAGTTGGTCATATATTACGTTCGACCCTGAAGTGTTTTGTAGATATCGCGCGTTCCCTCTCGCCTGCGCAAATTTTGAACGTCAAGTGGACCATTCAGTCCGGATAACTGGCGATTGCTTAATTAATTAATTGGTAAATGGAGGAGTGTCGTGTCGACTGCCGATAAGCTTGAAGGGAATATTTATACATGATACATTATGCAAGTCTCCATTCATGTAACACATCGTCAGCCACTCTTCGTCGATCAACTTCACTTCAACCTTATCGATTTCCTGGGTGTATTTTTTTTCACTTTCCCTGATAAATCCAGACAACAAAGCTGGGAAACTACTGATTTCTCCGAAAAATGGCTTAAAATTAACCTGTTTACTTGAGTAATCCATGTCCTTGCGTCTCACTGAATTTAAACAATAAAGTGCTTCAGATAAATTAGGTAACAATGATAAAAGCTATATACATTTGCGTAATGATGAGAGAGTCATTGGTAGAGACATGACATCTTTCTTCAAATCCAGCCAGATACAGCGAGTATAAATACAAGGACCAGGACAAGCAGTTAAGCATCGATTCACCTGAGAACAATACTCAGACCAATTTTGTACTCCAATCCAATCTCATCCATCCTTCCAAATACCCAAAAATGTCTTCAAAAA
The DNA here is from genome assembly GCA_034687055.1 of Heteromurus nitidus. NCBI lineage: Eukaryota > Metazoa > Arthropoda > Collembola > Entomobryomorpha > Entomobryidae > Heteromurus > Heteromurus nitidus. The sequence goes on along the minus strand of JAQFZW010000705.1, from coordinate 35,285 downwards.
TCCTTGCCGTTTTGCTGGTCGCCTTCTCTGGCGTGCTGGTTCAAGCTGCTCCTAACACAGGTACTTTTAGGTTCATTGTAGAAACATGTTCCCTTATTCTTAGCCTTAATTAAAACCTTATCATAATTTGATGTTCTTGTCCTCGACAGGCCTCGTTTTCCTCGGCAAGTCTGAAACCAGAGCGAGCCTTTACTTCCGCAGTATGGACACGGTAAGTTCACGTTTTAGCAGAGACAATTATTGTGTGTGCGACGAGGATGACATCGCCACCTTTCATTTTCCAGATCGCATGGACAGGAGTTTCGGATGCCTGTATAGGCTTCCTTGGGGCTACGGCGACACCACTCTACATGGAACAAATTGCAGAGCTTGACGAGGTTCGTACCTTCTTGGCCAACACGGAAAGTAACACTCAATACTGGATTGGCGGTGAGTGGGACGACAATGACAAGCACTTCCAGTGGGCAAACGAAGTTCCAATGGGCAGTGAGTGGGACAGCAGCTGGGATACTGGACACCCAAATTCAATGACGCCAGTCACGAAAATCATGTTGTTCAAACAGGACATTCTCAATGTCAAACTGAGGACCACCTTCCTCAGCGAGAACCACTACTTCATCTGCGAGGTAACCAATCAGTCATTCTGAAAGTCTAACTTATTTCCTACATTCGAACATTGAACTAATTGAACTCGTGTCGTTCAACAGCTCCCCCTATAATTCAATGATGACAACGCTGTGGACGGGAACATGATGTTTTATAATACAAAAATGAGATTAGAGTTGTAAATAAAAAGCTTTTTGTATTCGCACAAGTTCTGCAATATTGAGCATCAAAATTTGTCGAGTCTCCATGAATGTGGATTGGCAATAGCATATAAATACGTTTATTCACTCATTCACATCAACTTTGATGTGCATTTACAGACTTTTTAAGATTTTCTTGGAAAAACTGCTTGAGATTTGTGAAACTGGGGCGATCTGAAGGGGAGATACTCCAGCACTTGAGCATTTGATCATGTCTGCAATAAACAGAGATAATAACGTTAGCTCACATCATCAGTCAACAAACACTCAAGATACATCGATAAAAAATAGAATGGTTTTATGACGCTAACATCAACTCTGTCGAGTAGGTGGCTCGAGGGAGTCGCATTCCCTTGACAAGCTGCTCTGTGAAGCTCATGTCGTAGGAGACGCCATGAAATGGCACTTCTCCCAGCGAGAATATCTCCCAAGCGAGCACGGCAAATGAGTAGACATCACTCTCCACAGAGAAGACGAGGTTCCGCAGGGACTCCGGAGCCATCCACCTCCAAGGCAGAGGCGTGTCTTTATCATGCAACACGCCAAACTCTTGGTACAGCTTCCTCGAGAGACCAAAGTCGGCGATTTTGACGTGGTCCACGGAGGATATGAGGACGTTCCTTGTGGCGAGGTCGGCATGAATCACCTTCTTCTGCGAGACAAACTCCATTGCCGACGCGATTTGGTAAGACCATCGAAGGAGGGATGCGAAATCCACCTCTTGAACATTTGTGCTCTTGTCTTGGCACAATGTGGAGGCATCCTCACTCTCAAAACTGCTCCTGGAGCAAAAGGAAATTCCTGACTATTCGAAGTAGACTTGAATTTTGATTTAAGTTGGAGTACTTACACTTGACTAGGAGAGGAGATATATCCTGGAAGCGTAGTGACATAGCCTGGGTTCATTGTTTCCCGTACGCTCTCCACCTCCACGTACTCCACCTTGCACAACTGATTTTTCACCTTCTTGCTCGCATCCATTTCCCTCAGAAAGTGTTCCAAGTTGCCCATTGGGCAATATTCCAACGCAAGATATACAATTCCTAAATAGCGAATACAATTATAACTTCATCTTACGCTCAGAGCCGAGTTTTTCACATCGAGACTACAACTTTTTATACGAACGAACGCCTTCACGAACCTCTCTGTATTTTCCTTGTGTAAGCACCCAGAATACAGACGACATTATCGTGCTCCCCGATGAAGCTGAGTATCTTGATCTCGGACATGATGTTCTTGATATCCGCTACTGAGCTGGAAGGTGTCGTGCATTTAAATGCGACTGGTTGGGGAAGATCTTTAATCATCCCACGAACCACAATCCCCGACTGGCCTGAGCCCATTACAGCACTTTTATCTTCAAAGAGAGAACGATAAGACGATTTTTTTCAGATCCAGTTTTTCCAAGAAAACTGTTTTCTAAATTTTGTGGAACGAGTCTTACCTAATTTGAAGTTCTCTTTAGACAACTCGTACCTTCTGTCGTACGGGATTCTTAGAGCGACAGCGTAATTTCCGTCTTCGTCACTCTTCGTACTTGTGTCATCTCCGCCGCAGTGGAATTGTTGGACGTATGCCCGACTAATGACCTGCCTCTGTAAAATTAATAGAAATGAGTAGGAATTTAAGAGGTCACTCTCAATTTGTTGATTTACTTAATGAGTTTACCTTGGCGTTCCTCAGCTTCCACCAAAGATATCCGATTGAGACCATTGTGACGGACACAAATCCAAAGAAGCACATGGCAAGAGCCCATATGACCGGAGGCGTAATTCCATTATTCTTGGGATCTTCCAATGAACTCGGGGAAATCGTTTGGCTTCCAATTTCCGAGATCTTCTCGATGTAAACGGGCGGTTCTGAGTTATTCGCCCTTCGCCACCAGCCGTAATGAGCATCCGTCCCATTTGCCCCATTTATATCAAATCGCGGACCTGAATCCTCAATATTTTTCCACGGCTGGTCTAGCGCTTCGAACATGTGAAACATGATGTGCTCCCTTTTTGCAAACTCGGCCATGCTCAACCAAAACTGCCGAAGATCGCTCAAAGTATTCCTGAATCCGTTCCCAATTCCCTGGCTGGGCACGCCAGTTTCGATAATTAGCCTCAGTTTGGGATTGACTTTCTTCAGTTCGTTCCGCAGGCGGAGGAAACTCTTTTGCATCTGTTTCAGAATGGAGGGGAGGGGGAGTTGGGCGTAGCTGGAGGAGGGGAACTCCATGCAGAGAACGTAGTCTGCCGAGAGCGCGATATCTTGGAGACGTTTCTGGAACATTGATAGAGACACGTAGGTCGTCTTTTCCGTTTGCTGATAAGCTGGAACATTGGTCTCGTCTTCGGGCCGCTTTTCAGCGATAAATTGGTGACATTTGTCCAGTCTTATTCCGACCTTGAGTCGAAGCTTCTCCCGCTCGTTGATCTCTTTCACAACCTTAATCATGTCTAACGCTTCTTCCGCTTGCACAGGGTCAGTCACATACTGACTTGTAACCGTCACTCCCCACACGGTTCCGTTGTATAAGCTATTTGCATATTTCGCGGCGTCCATGGCGTTGTAGAGCTCCTTTGGCTTCCACTCGACGTTCACGTCGTCCTTCCGGAAAATCCCGACTGAGAGTCGGATCCGAGGGTAGCCCGCTTTCGCGTTCAGTTCTGCGGCGAGTTGCGGGACGAACGCGATCTTGTCACCTTCATGCCATTCTGTCGTGTTTGCTGTATGCAAAAATTGCCATTTATCAGCAACCGTTTCTATTTTTTATGAATTGTTTAAAGTTTTGGCGTCTTACAAACTGTGCCCATTCCAAACGTTGACATGAGGGAGAATTTGGTGGAAATTGTTTCCAAACTCGTCCGTATTTCGTCGAGGGAATAGTTTGTCCAGGGCACACGCCATTTCGTCCCGTTGGGGTACTGCTCCCAGTACTTGTCATACGGAGACAGAATTACCCCAAAATAGTTCCGGTCGAAATGGTCGTCCTCTTTCTTTGTAACATGTTTGTGAGGTTGGCCAGGCACGGGAGTAGATTCCTAAACACAGCTTGTATTAATTGCACGTCTCATTTCACCCAAATAACAAATTTGTTGTCTGAAATTTATATTTGCATACATTTTGGCAAGCGCACCTTCCAGTGATCACGTCCGACTGGAGAATGTCCTGAAACTGGGAGCGATTTGCCGTTTTTCCTTGGGGAAATTGTAGGCAGTAGCCCATGAGATCCTCATCATCGCAAACTGTCAAGTGACAGCGTTCGCTGGTCTGCACCGACAACACACTCTCAACATTCGACAGTTCGAACTGAGCTCGTCGTGTCACTGTCGAATTCTCCAGACTAGACCTGTCACTCGTCACGGGAAACTGTTGCTGGACAGAGATTGGTTCTGCATGAAAGTAGCAAGTTTTTGTCGACTCGACTCCGCTAGCGGAAGTTTTAGAGCAAACTTGGAAGCCTAGTGTTGCACATTCTCTGCTCGACAATGTGGACAAGGGAACTGCCTCAATTTGTGAGATCAATTGATAAATTAAGCAGACGTAAAGAAGGGATGTCATCTTTAATGAGATTTGTTGCAGAGTGCACACATGTAAAAAGTGTGTGCATCTGCGTTTAGAAATTTGTGAGCAAATCCTCCTCATTGCTCACACACGAAATTCTGTATAAAATAAATGCTATCCTAATGACTCGGAGGAGATCTGGATAAGTAGGCTATCTTCTGCACATTCTTAGTAATTACATGTTTGTCCTGCACCACCTGTGTACTGTGTACTCCACGAGTGATAAAGACAAGTGTACTACAACACTCAATCAGGATAAATGTAACAAAAGTTAAAAGTTTGTGAGCCGAGTGAGCAACAACTAACGAACATGATCTCGTACTGACTCCCAAATGCGCACTAGCCAGTGCAATATGTGAGGATGATCAGTCAAAAGAGTGGGGAGAAACCTTGAGCAGGTAGAGAGAGAGACCTACTTAATCGGCATATTCCATGCATCATCATCATCATCATCACCTCCTTCCAAGTTCCCATCAGCATGAGCAGAGGTAAGAAAAGCAAACCTGATATTATGGCAGACATGATCTGTGTGTACATTATTTAGAGTTGCAGATATTTTGTGAGAAAATTAAAAGCATTCACAAGATTGCACTCCAAAAATGTGATGTATACGGACCGCTCTGGTCTAATGATGTGTGACTCTTTATTAGCTTGTCTTTGTTTCGTCCATCCATAAACGTCCTCCGTGATTGCATTCTGCATTCTGCACACCCGTCCACACATCTTGTTTACGAGAAGCCAACTCAAACGTCCACAATCTCTTTGTGTTGACGTCATCAACATCAACGATGAACGAGCTATTTTACGTCAACAACAGAGCTGCGAGAACTTGCTTATTACCACGTACGACAGATAAATGCTATGCCATGCTCCATGAGGATCGCCTTCGAATTTTTTTTATTTTTTGAAGATAAGGTGATTATTGGTATGAAATCGTGCAGTTGGAATCTCCTTATCCCATAATTTAATCACAAAATGTTTAATTGAGTGAGTTTGTATGAAATGAAGACGTTTGCCTATTACAACGTATGCAAAGTAACGAAGTAATCTTGTTTGGGTGCATTTACTGCATTTGTAGAATGATGGTACACAGGTCCATGCTCTATATGTGCTCATAGACATCACACTCTCACACTTTATTCAGTTGCGAAATGAATATTGCATACTTTTTTGTGCAGCAAAAGCCAGATATAGCAAAGGGCTGTTGATGTTGACACATTATGTATGACACACTGTACTATTCAACAAGGAAAATATATGCCGATTCGTCATGGACGTCATGATGATGATAATGTGACTTGTTGACAAAATATGTGCTTATGTCCACGCAATTTCCAGGAATTCAACTAAACCAGGAACTACCTCCGTTACTCCGTTCCATCCACGAGGTTTCTTGTTACGCAAAGTTCGTGTAATGCTCAATTTCCATTTTATCGCACTATAATATTTAAACTCTTCTGTGGGTCGAAAATAGTCATGAAAAAAGAAAATAGTTGACAAAAATTTTCAGGATAAAATACACAAGTTTCGCTCCTCTCCTCGGTTCCGTATCCGCGAACTCTAAATGCACACTAATGAGCGGCTCTCTTTTGAACTTTTTGACTTGACATCCCAAATTGTAGTCTACTTGAGTTTATTCACATATTTTTATGGCGTTGATTTTATTTTCATTTTGCATTTGCATTCAACTGAAAACATTGATGAGTAATCATTTTCACATGCTTTCGCGTGCTTGAGAGTAATTCGATCCGACGCTCTGGTGGGAAATCAAGTGCCCAGATTCCATACACTAATTAAAATTTACTTTTATGATGTTTGGATTGCAGGTAACAACCTGTGACATTGTGACATGATCGTCACAAGAGACATTTTTGCTTCGTGGTGAATATTTCATTTTATCCTGGATTTAAAATGAGTTTCAATTCAAGCTTGTAGAGTTAGAAAGTTGAGTTGGACGAGGATCTAAGTTACAAGTTTTGCATATTCATCACAGCATTATCGTTAATGTTAATTCAGATGAGTCGTGGTTTACGTCCACGTCAAATTGACTAACTAATCATACTTTCACAAAGAGCTTTCAAATCTTTTGTATTTTCTGCAGAATAAACGTTACGAGTATTCTTCTGTTGTGAGCAGAAAGGTGAATTGCCTGCGAATGCAAATAAGAAGTTAGTTAAAGCTAGTCATCAGAATTCAGAGTCTCTTCTCGCATGATACTTTGTTACCGGTTACACAGCTCGGCTCCTTCATTCTCCTCCGTCCGACTGACTGTCAGAGATTTATTTGCCAAAAACCGCAATGTTTCATGCCAACTTGCTCAAGTTCAAAAACATCCCTGCTCACTCTTCTGCCTTTGTTGCTTTGTGATATGTGGCCCAGGTGGCCACTGCTGGCCAGTGGCTTCTTCTTCTTCTTCCTCAGAAGATTACAACGATTAATTTGTAGATGCGTGCCCATTCACTCAGAATGTTTTCTCGCGAAGAATAAAATAAAATATTTTATAACATTTTGGGGATCATCCCGAATCATGTTTTTAATGAGTAAACAGGTTTTTGACCAGATTCCTCAGCCGAAGAAGCTATGCACACGAAAATTCGTCGGAATCTCCCTGGTCGACGACTTCACCTGAGCCCAGTTGGCGACGAGCAGTGGTCAACGGCACTGCTCCCACACACAAAAACAACAAAAATATTTTCCTTTTAATTTTTTCGCATTTTGGGAAATCTACGGACTTTTTCAGCCCGGAGACACTTTTCGGGTTGAAAGAAGATGCTGCTCAAGTACTGGCTTCCTGTTGCCGCCCTCCTCGCGGCGCAGGTCGCCTGGACATCGTGGGCGTCGGTGATCGAAGACCAGCGAAATGTGAACAGTGAGGAGAGTCGCGAAGTTGGGGACACGGCCGATTTGGAAGCGCAGGAGTTGTTCCTCCGCCCAGTGGTCATCAAGTATGGACACGACAACCCTTCCGTCTACACTTGGCAGGGAGGCAGCGGCGTAGGTCAAGGCTGGGGAGTCTACCAGCAACAACAGCAAGGACTCCAACAGCAGCAAGCCATGGGATGGCCACCAAAGAAGGGATGGGGCAAACCGAAAAAGAAGAAGAAGAAGAAGAAAAAGAAGAAGGCAAAGAAGAAGAAGAAGGTTCGAAAACAACAATTAATTTCTTTATTCTAATTGTTAAAATTGTAGAGATTTGCATCATGAAATTTGCAAACTGTAGAAGCCAAAGAAGAAGAAGAACAAGGCTTGGGGAAAGGAGAAAAAGAAGAAGGGAGAAAAGAAGAAGAAAGAGAAAGGAGGCGGCGGCTGGGGCGATGATGACGACGATGATGGCGGTGATGGCTGGGAGAAGCCAAAGAAGAAGAAGAAGGAAAAGGGAGGTGGCGGATGGGGAGACGACGACGACGATGATGGCGGCGGAGATGGCTGGGAGAAGCCCAAGAAGAAGAAGAAAGAGAAAGGAGGTGGCGGCTGGGGAGATGATGACGATGATGATGGCGGAGATGGCTGGGGTGAGGACAAGAAGGAAAAGAAGAAGCCTAAGAAGAAGGAGAAAGGAGGTGGCGGATGGGGTGATGATGATGACGATGATGCCGGCGGCGGTGGTTGGGAAAGGCGAAGGGATGATTTGTTCAGAATTGGTAAGAATTTTGAGGATAAAAATATTTCTCGTTGAGTTGCTTTTGGCTAAATATTTTATTTTTGCAATTGCAAAGGTCAAGGAGTTCAAAGGTACGGAGGGGATACTGTCCAGTACATTCCAATCATTCCTGCGGATGGCCTTCCGTTCCAAGGATTTGACGGATATTTCCAAGATGCTTACATCGTCCGTCGCTAGTTTTTGACAAAAGAAGTGGATTCATCTCGCTCAACCATGTTCACCAGTTTTATTTTACAAGTAGAATATTTTTTGGGGAGAAATGAGAATAAAGGAGAACGAGTTTTTGTAAGAAAACGAATCGCATTTCGCCTTGTGGCATATTTATTACGCATTTCTTAATGAGAATTATTTTACACGAAAAAGAAATAGCCAAAAGAAAATGACGAATCCGAGCTTCCACTTGAGCCAGGCCAAGATAACGGAATTATAATAAAGTTGAGTTGACTCTCGACTCGCCTAACCAGTTCTCGTCACAAAAAGGTATGGATGCAAATCGTTGATCAGGTTCACATCCGACATGCTCAGACTCTCGCTGCACAGCGGACACACTGGCTCACTCTCCAATAACCTACAACAATAAAGGGACAGATTGAAACGAGTCGTGTTGTTGTTAAAAACATGCAATAAAATAGAATTGTCAGTCTTTTGAACTCATACTTGAGGAGCTCGGAGCGAACAGCAGGAAATTCACAGTTGGGACAAGTTGTAAAATCACCCGAAAATATGTGACGACCCTGACAAATAAAAAGCATATAAAATGTCACTTTGGCACACTTTTTTGTCAATAAATGATCATCATTTCATGACTTACGGATGCGATGCAAAAGGGGATCTCTGACTTGCACTCGGCGCAGACGAGAGTGTAGTCAGGGAGCATGGTTTGACAAAAAGGACAAGGCGACATGTCGTCAGGAGCATCCTCCAACTTGGACTTTCCCGATTTCCTCACCATCGTCTCGATCTTCGCCTTGAACTTGTCTGCGATCTGCTTCCTATACTCGGGCTTCATCAAAGTGAAGCAGCACTGCATGCTCGACTGCCGGAGACCTGCTTTCTGACATTCTACTGCGGCTGTGGTGAGCAGCTGAACTGCGTCTAGACAAAAGAAATCGACAAAAAAAATTGTTTTACTTTTTGTCAAATCAACACAAAATAAGAATAGCAGCAAAAAATAATTACGTGTGGGAAACTTGGAAATGTTGTCCACCAAAAGGACGAGGAGCCTGGCCGCCTGCTTGTGATTCTGAATGTTGACATGCTTTCGAACCAAGAGATAATAGTGGAGGATCTTCAGCGCGTCCATGATGTCCTTGGGGATCTTCATCGAGTGCGACTTGAGCTCTTTGCACGTCCGCACCAATGTCGCATGCGCGTCCTTGTAGTTGCCCCCTTTCTGGTCTTCCATCGCGACAATTACTGCCGTTTTTGACGCTTCGACAAGTCGATTCGCAGAGATGTAGTAGCTCAAGAGGAACTTGGGATCCTTTGGCACTCCGTCCTTCTCTCCCAACAGGAACTCCACAAGCGCTCTCGAATAAGCTTCGTTTTCCGATTTGATCACAGTTTGAATCACAACTTCCATCAACTCGTTGTCATCGACGGTGACTCGGTTCTGGGCGGCTTTCATCAGCAACGCGAAAGACTTCTTGTAATCCCCGCAAGACTGGTAATACTTGCCCGCTTTGAAGTTGTCCCTCTTCTCCTCAAAATACGCTGCAACTTGACGAATTCCGTCCAAGAATTCAGCTGGGACCGTTGGAAACTCGTCTTCAATGCATTGAACGTAAGTCTCCGCCTTGCCGTGCTTGAAGGCGACAAGGAGAGCGTCCTCGTAGCACCTGGAAATGATGAGGAACCTGAGAGCAGTCTCCATGTCGCCATGCTCCTCAAAGTACCTCGAGACGAGCATCGCCCCCGACAAGCTCCCGCTCACTCTCGCCACCCGAATCGCGTCGTCCGGGTAGTCCGCGCTTAAATACAGTCGGATCGAGTTCATCACATCGTTTGCCTTTTCGTAGGAGATTGCAGCCTCCCTCAACTTGCCCTCCGTCTCCTTCGCCTTGCCGAACTGGACGAATATCTTGGGAGACTGGATGTACTGGAGGAGGTCCGCTACCCGGTTCCAGTTCTTCATCCGAATGTAGCAACTCGCCGCATTCTCCCACAATTTACAGTCTTCATAAAGAGCACCAGCTTCTCCGTAAGATTTAGAAGATTCCAGGATTGCAGCACAGTCCTTTTTGTGTTGGGCGGAGGAGGAGTCGATCGCCATTTGGAAACCTTTTTGAATGTGACCACAACGAATGGAGTTGCGAGCAATCCCTTCCTCGATTTGCTTGAGGACACGACCATCCGCCAATTGGCTACTTAGAGCTCGACCGCCAGCTGTGATTGGGCGTGGACGAGGAGGACCCCGACTGGCGTCTCCGAACTTGTTGAAGGCTTCCTCAAAAAGGGTTAAGGCGACAGCATATTCCCCACTGAAAATACATTTAAAATCAGCACTTGTGTCAAATCAAAGTTCTCCTCAAAATATAAAATATAATTCTGAGCTCAACTCACTTGTGTTCGTGGTAGAGTGCGAACTCTCTGGAGACATCTGCCACAAGATGAGGAGCAAACTTTTGCGCCATTTCCAGCGCCTTGTCCCACTCCTGCAAGTCTCTCCTCATTTGCAACGCGGGAATGCGGAGCCCCGCCTCCAAGTACTTCTGCTCGGCGAGATCAAACTCGCCAAGAATGACGGCCACATTTCCGGAACACTGATTGAAGTCCTTGTTTTTCATCGCGCGTCGAATGGAGTAGACCATCCCAATATCGTTGACAGCGACGTACGCCTTCATCGCCACGTCGAGCTCCATGGATTCGAGACACGCTCTCCCCAGCGCGAGGTACATGTCCTCATCCTTGCTCACCAAACAGTAGTCGTACGCGTCGGGGAACTTTTTCATCACGAGAAGCCGGTTCAACTTGGACAACTTGCCGTCCGGCAACTCATTCCCATCCACCGCTTCCGGCTTGTCCAGGTAGACGCATTGCGTTCGTATCACCCTCCCGCTCGAGGTCATCGACGCAATCACTCCCTTTCGGAAGCAGAGGGGTCGATGCTCACTGGTTTGGAACCACTGGAATGTGCCCACTTGGTGGAGACCCTCGCCGAGGAGGACTTGACGCCAGGTGACGTACACTTGGATCTTCGTGCTTTGGAGGGAGTACGCGAGGAAAATGTGGCGGGAGCCGTATTCGGTGTCCCACAGCACGCCGTCGCATCGAGTGGGAAAGTTGGGAATCGGCTTCATCCCATCTTCATCAATGTTGTAAAAGAAACCTTGACAATGCTTGTCGATCAGCACGAAAAATATCCCGTTGAAGTTGGCGTGTATCGACTTGAGAGCGACGCCAGCTGGACTCTGAAGCTGGATGATTTCGCACCAGCTGTCCAGGTGGAATACTCGCACCATCCCGTTATCAGCGCCAAAGAGGAACACGTCCTTTGTCATGCACAAGCACGTCACTTTGAAGCTTCGCGAGGAGGACTGCTGTTCCGGGAAAGTTTTCATGCCGCGGAGATCCACACCGTCGCCTTCAATCTTGGAAATTAGCTAAGTCATTAACATGCTTTCGTCAGATTTATTGTTCAAATTGTTTGTGGAATTGCATTAAATACCTGGACGAGGTAAGCTCTATCCCCACACCTTGCGGCGCAGTAGTCCGCGTTCACAACCAGCTCCTGAATGTTCGAGTTGAACTCCTTCGTCGCGACAGCTTGGTTGCTTGGCGGAGAGTGGAAATCTTGGCAAGGATAAAACCACGCTTTGTTGTTCAAGCACGCCGCGAGGTAGTACGGCCCGAGAACTATCAAACTTGGCTCAAAGTCCAAATTATAGGTGAACTCTTGAACCAGCTGGCCCTCGTTGAAGCCGTAGAGAACAACGTCTGTGAGGGAGCTCATCGCGGCCACCTGGTTCCAGTTGTAGCTGCCCAACATCGGGACGGATGTGAGAAAGACGCCAACGTCACCCGAAGTGTTGACCACGGCCAGAAGTTGACCGTCTCCCGTCCAGAAGCATTTGAGGGCGGGGCGGACCCTTCCGTCTTCGTCGGACGTGTCCGTTGTGTTCACCACGGCTTTGGGGTCGGTCGCGTCGTGGATTTGGATGAGAGAGTCTCCGAAGCAGACTGCCAGCTACGGAATTTGAGATTATTTTAGAACAATGGAATAAAATGAATGAAGCTTTTGTTTGAAGGGATAATTACCCTCGAAAGTTTTATGTTGAGGCAAGCGTGGCGCAGAGGATCCGCCTTCAGCTCGCAGAGGACCAACTCCGTCCCGATTTCCTTGTAATGCGAGGAGAGGAGGACAATGAAGCCGGCTGAGAAGCTGACGAGAATGTATCCGTCGCCGTGCCAGTGGTGAGTCACTAGGTTTCCGTAGCGCGCCTGAAAGCCCAGCTCCATCGGAGTCAGCGGTCCTTGGCCGTCGTCGAACTTGAGAAGGTACAATGTCTTCTCTCCCACAATCGCGCTCACTGTGTTGTCCACAGTGCTCGCATTCCGGTCCTCCTTGATATGGCCAAATTGGAGGTCAGACGGCTTTCCTCGGAGCTGGAAATTCTTGATCGTGTCCCCGTCCATTGTGTTCACGCTGAGGAAGTTGTCGGTGGTGCCGAGGGCGAGGAGAGTGTCATTCGACCACTCGACGCACACTATTCGCTTGCTGTGCTTCCCGATTATCGGGATGCGTCGCAGGTTTCGGTGGTTGTAGATCAGGATGTTCCCTTTCTGCGAGGCGAAGCAGAGGATCTTGCCCACCTTCGACCACGCCACACAAGAGCCAATGTCCTTCATCCCAGTGTCGATCTCCTGCAGTCTCGAGCTGTGCACTTCCCACAGGAGGAGCACGCCTGGGTGGTCCACAATGATGGCGAGGATGTCCCCATCTTCGTCCCATGACAGACCCACACAACTCCTACATTTTAGCAGTTTCCAAATTTCCAAAATTCGACAGTTTCCAATTTTAAACCGTGCAAAGCTCTAAGCGAATTAATTGTGTGACTGTGTGCTTACGCTGGAATGGCCAACTTTTCCACAATTTTCCCCTGTCGCTCATGAATGAGGACCAAGGGACTTCCCTCCACACTGGATGCAAGGAGCCCTCCGGGAGACTTCTGCCAGGCGCAGTGCACCGTGGTGCTCGTTGCACGATCATTTCGAACCGTGAAGATCCTCTTGCAAGCTGCTCCTGCTGACATTTTACCTTGAGCACTTTTACACAAGCGAAGGAATCAATTAATGGAGATCATACCGAATCTATATTGTAATTCTCGTATTTGCACCATCAATCGAATTGTGTCGTGTTGTGTTCGAGGAAAGGATTGTGTGTTTTGTTCTTGTCTTGTGGAATGTAGGCTTTCCCTAAAGCTTTTACTTGCATAGCCTCGGAGGGACCCGATGCTTGCAACTGGGAATGGACATGGTAACAGTTGCCACAACACAATAGCTGGAACGGGAAGGGCATAACAACATGGCACATTTGAGTGCACATAAGTATGCTCTCCTTTAAAAGTTCCGAAACTAGTGAGCAAGAACTTGCATCACCAGCATAATATGCGTTTCATAAGAACCTAACAAATCCATCCATCCTGAATGGATGTTCGCGGCACTGAAATTGCAATGCTAAAAATGTCACTGGAGCTGTATGAGCTTTCAGACGGATAATTTGAGAACAAGGCGATATCTTTAGCTGATACTGATTACTGAGTAGTACTTGCATGCTTCATAACTGCAAGGGGGACGCGATATGGAAGAGAATGATTCAAATCAAACGGCTTCGTCGCAACCGAAAGTCCAACTTCTAACTATTGAAGACCTTCCAGATGAGGTGAATTACCTTTCGCCATGTATTGTTACTTTAACTTTGATTCGATTTAAATATGTCATTAATGGACACAGTTTATTTTAAAATGTTCAGGTCCTGCTAAGGATCGTACATTGTTTGGATTACCACAGCATGCTGCATGTTACCTTTGTCTCAAGTCGCTGGCATACGATCATTGATGAATTGATCGGACGAAAAATATTTGTGGGAAGACCGTGCCAATATGTTCCTCAAGACACAGAACGTTATAGCCATAAGTACGTTGACGTATCGGCTATTTCAAAGATTGGCATTTCCGAATGTTTCATAGGAGAAGTGGCAGATCCAGGTCGAACAATGACATTGTTGACATATTTACTGACCAAACTGAAGTAAGCTCACATTCTTGACTGTATACTTTTTAACATGTGTCATTATGCCCATTATGAAACACTAAAATAAAAACTCAACAAAAACAAAATTTAAACCAGAAACGCATTCTACGGAAATGAAACTCCCGAGTTTAAGTATCCACGCTTGGTGAAAGCTCTGCACTTCGATGGACCAGTTCACCCAGAGTACTTCGACTCTATCCTAAAGAATGTTGTAAATCTGACCAAACTGGAGCTTCACATGACAGCATTCTGCACTTTCGAAGCCTCCAATCTGAGGCAGCTGAAATGGAAACTGTTACAATCTCTGAGGATTTGGGGACGTAGTACGACAGACGGGATGTTCACGACTTTCTATACAGCTCAAGAAATTATCCCCAACATAATAGTGATGCTGTCCAACCACTTTCCAGCCCTCAAGTATTTTTCAATGGAGCACCCTTTTGATCTCCGGGAAGAACATGCCCTTTCCCAACACATCCTATCCTTCCTAAAACGTCATCATACTCTAGTTCGGCTTCAGATTGGTGTGAACATCTCAATTACCGAGGACTCGGAATACTTCGAGACACCCACAGATAGGGAATGGATTAAAGAAGCCAAACTCGCTTCGAAACGTCTTCAACTCAAAGCAATAGAAATCATAGTTACCAGCATGAAAGAATTTCGTCTGGTAAAGATATGGACAGCCTTCTTGGGACAACAAAAATGTCTCGAATCCGTGGCCATCAGCTCGTTCCGAGTTCCTCCTCATATTTTAGCTGACGTTTGTGAGAACAACTGGGCAACTTTGAAACATCTTTTCATCTCCAAAATACTCCCAACAGATGGGCACATGGCTCCAATCGACTGCAACTTGTTTAGTCGATGTGTGAACCTAATTAGCCTGACTGTGAAGGGAATGCTAAGCAATTTCACAGAGGCTGGTTTAATTGCGACGAGGCAGCTGCCGAAAAGCTTGACTCGCTTGGAAATTGGTGGTCTCCCCATTCAGCACGAGGATGCACAAGATCTATTCTTAGAGCTTCCCAAGCTCAACAATATTTGCTTAAGGGAGATTGGGAACCATCAGCGATTCGGAGTTACAGTTGACACCATCCAGCAAGTCATTTCACGACGGAGAATCTTCTTTGTCACAATCTACAGATCTATTTCCGGAAAATTCCCTGCGAATGGCTTCCCTAATGGCGATCCTGCTACGCAAGCACATGTTACTAAAAGCATGTACGACATTTTCGAAGTGAAACTGAATGCGGCAGGATATTATGAGAATATGCATCAGTTTTCGGCTTACGTGGATGACGTGGATTAACAACGATAAAGTGATCAGGCCATCAGCACCTTCTTCTTCTCAAATTGTTAGCTTCTAAATACTGAAAATTAATTTTACCCAATGCAATACCACACCAGTATAACAAGCTTGTTCATAATTAAACCAAAATTTGAAGTCTGAACCAATAATAACACAAAAAGTGAAGATTCATGAACAACCATGAAAATACATAAGCACAGGGACGAACAATGCCTAATTTGCATACGCAATGCATATACACAGCAGCACTGCATTCTAACTCGTCTGTGCTCGATTCAATTCAATGCACAAGAACATTTATACGTATTAATTGCATTATACTATGTTAAAGTACCGTAATTTAGGAAAGCTACGTGAGCAAAGCTAGTGTCCAGTTTATTTCAACACTCCTTGTTCGGTGGGATGGGAAGCGGATTGGAGTTTCCAATTCGAGGTCATACTTCAAAGGATCATTTCTTTAGTATGATTGCTCAAACCCTTAGCCAATTTGGCGAAGGAACAAACCTCGATGAGGAGGCTTCGCGTCTTCTCCTGAGCGTGAGGCAGACTTACTTCGTACGTCAGTACGTTCTAGATGTGTGAATATGAATTATTGCATTTTCAGAAAAGTGACATAAAAATGATCGGAAATACATTATCTGAATGAAGAGTTTAATGAACACATTCTGTTGAGTTGATGGCCATTGGCAAAAATAAAGTGAATAGATGTTACACATTTCACACATTACATTACAGATATCTACAATTCAGTAACAGTGGCATTAGAAAATCGGCTAATCAAACGGTTGCAGTACTCCGGGCTGCGATGTTTCACCTTGAAGTCCTCACATTTGGACACCACGGATTCCGGAGTAATTGAGCCAACGACGGTCAAAGTATCTGAAATGCGCCAAGAGAAGAACATAACTTGTGAGTTTTTATAGAATTTCTGTAATTGTCGTCTTCTCAAAAATGGGTATCTCACCAAAGACAGCGTCTTGAATTTCCTGATCGTGATCATCCAAGTGGACAACGAGCACTCCGACCGCGTGCTCCAAATGCGCCTTAAATAGCTCACGGGAGTACTGTTCGGGAAGACTTGCGTAGAGTTCTGAGAGTGCTGCTGCCGCCGCCAGTCGAACTTGTTTCTCCTCGTCATCCATCCTCTTCAGCAACTCGGGATACATTTTGTTCACCAAGTCCACTGCTCCGTAGCCCCTCTTCTTCCGGAAGGAAGTTGCCAGCTTTCCCAGGCACTTGACGCTGAAGAGTCTGTTGAGGAAGAGCTGCTCATCCAGCAAACCAATGCATCCGGTGCAAATCTCCGGAGAAATAGACTCAATCACCTCCGTGTCCAACACATTTCCACCCAAAATTGTGTGCAAACAGTTGAGAGCTGCGACACGAAGAGCTCCTGCCGACTTCCCTGCTCGCCAGACAAGGCTTTTGTTGAGAATATCTGGAAAAGAAATGGAAACTTTATATTTTTGGGGCCAAGTGTGACAACCTTGATTTTGATTTCTCTGAGATAATGATTGTCTCACCTTCAATGATCGTTTTCACAAAAATCTGGATCTTCTCCAGTTGATCAGAGTGGGTCTGGCGCAAGTCGGAGTAGAAGCTGAGAATCCCAGCAAGTTCTGTGAACAAACTGAGCCGTACTTCCGGGTCCCTATTCGGTCCCAGATAAGACACAAGAATGTCCAGCACCACCTCAAGATTGTTCTCGATCCCAGATCCTGCCTGAGTCAGGATGGCGGTGAAGATTAGACGTTCGGGTGTGCTCATCGTCCACTCAGCTTCCGCATCTCGGATCTCTTCCAGAAGTTGGCCTGAATACAAGGCGAACAAGTTGTCGATCGTTTGCAATCCGCAAACTTGGCGTAGAATGTCCATTGCCTCTGGAAATTGAAAATGATCATGATGCAATGGTGTCAACCTCATTTATTATCAGCGCACTTTAATAATATTCAGCTTGATCTTACCTTGTCCTCTTTTGATTACATCCGAATCCCTCGACATGGACACCACCACCAAAATAATCCTGAACAAAATATCGGGGCACTGCTCGGCCACCGCTTCAGGGACCAACGCCAACACGCTCTCGCAAATCTTCAGAATCCAATTAAGCTTCCCTGCGTGAAGTGTTTGACAAACATCCGGACCCACGATCAACTCCACAACTTCATTCAAAAAGCGTGGAAGATGAGAAGGACAGACGCCTTTCAGATAAGCGCAAGTCACAGCCAGACATCCTTCACTCGGATTCGCGTTCAAATTCTCGGCAAGAAGCGGCCAGCAAGTGGACATCGGGACAAAGTAGCCCAAGAGCGTTGCTGCCTGGAGCACATAACTGATCACTGTGGAATTGGAGTCGAGACAAGCTCGGAACATGCACACGAATATTGGCTCCACGTGCATTGTCATCTTCTCCTCGCAGTTCAGAATCAGGTGGTAGAGCAGTTGAGCCGACTTTTGCCTATTCTCATCCTGCCAGTCCATGATGTCATGAGTCACTCCCGGAATCAACTTGCACACTTCTCTGTGCGCCAACATTCGACATCCAAAGATTGGCCTGGTCACTCCGTGCGGATAATGGGAGGGCTCGTCCGCAGGGAAGTCAACGAGATCCTTGACATCTTGGATGTTCTCTTCCAGATACTTCTCGCCGACTTTCGCCCAGAGTTGGCTCGCCATCCCGGAGACATCTGGAGACTCGTCACAAAGTCCAGTTAGGAGGATCGGGAGGAAGCGGTGGAAGTGGGAGTACCTATCCGAGAAGTTGAGCATCCAATTGCCGACAACGGAGACGACACATTTCCTCACACCAGGATTCGGGTCGAATAGCCTTTGAGTGAGGTGGGGAACGTAGTTCTCAGCTGGCTTGTGAGAGCCGTACTGCAGCACGTCGCCGATGCACTCCGCCACCGCCTTCCGAACTCGAGATTGTTGATGAGACAAAGATGAGCAGAGGGGCTTGACGAGGTGCTCGCTGTTGTAGTGGAAAACTTCGGGCATTGTGCGTGCCAAGAGGGAGAGGAACTTGCTGCTCTCAATCCTGACCTCGTGGTACGGATCCACCAATGTTTGAAGGAGGATTGCAATCAAGTCGTCCACGAATGGGATCAACTCCTTCTCACTCTTTCTCAGCAGTTGGCTTAGAAAGGCGACAGCGATGAGGCGGACTTCTTCCGACGATTCAATCAGCTCCTGCTGGGCGAGTCTCTCGACCACAGTCGGAATTATGAGGGGCAGCATCGTCGTCACAGTCTTCTTTCCAGATTTCTCCACGAGGATGGACACACTTTCGTAAGCCAGCTCACGGCACTTCTCCACAGGATCGGCGAGACTGAGAACGAGGGACTTGAGCAGATTCTGCACGCCTCCGTAATTTGCCAGAATGCTGTCCGACTGCTGGAGTCCGTCAACGCCCACACTTTCTGGCTGCTCCGCTTCCTCCTCTTCGTCGTCACTGTCCAGCTTAATCGCTACTTTGTGCGTGGGGCTTCGCACTGCGATCGCACATTGCTTCTCAAAGTTCTCCTCCACCGATTTCAGCTCTTCGAGAATCCCATTCAACGTTTGTCGCCGGAGGAGCTTGTTCTCAGCCCGCAAGTTCGCCAAGATAAGGTGAGCAAATGTATTTTTGGCCGGGTCACCACTGCTATTCATCGTGTTTGTTATTGTTTCTGCCATTTTGACTCGAAATATTCACCTATCTTTTCCTAGCGCACAACACAAGCGATCACTGCTGACTTTCTGGCAACACAACACCACGACAAAAGTGGAAAAGTGCATTTAAAATGCATTTACTCACTGCACAAGTTTGATCGATAAAAGATTGTTTTTCAGTGGTTGCATGGCGAATGGGGATTATAGATGCAAGCAAGATCAAGATGCAACAGAGAGGACTATGGACTGGACATATGCAACGGTGCGAACCTCCCAACTTCGCACGTGCTTCGTGCTGAGTATGCCCCAAGCCGGAGGTGCGAGCTGATGCAACTCAACCTTCAACACAGATATTCCGGCAGTCGGCAAAACAATGTTATAAACATTTCCAGGAGTTAGTTTGTGCAATTGATTGATTCATGTTCACTGGAATGATGGAGTGTAGAAAACTGTTCATCAAAACGTCCTTGTCATGGAACAGAAGTTTCGTAGCGAAACAGTGTTTTGCACTTTTGTCATCGAGTTCCAACCACAACCACTCTGCTTTCGTAGTAAATAACAGCGTATTATTTAGTCAAAAGTTAAGCAAATCTAATCTGTTATTGCCAATAAGCTGGAAACGACATTACACCAACAGGAATTTGCTGACACTCCGAGACCGTGGCCTTATCTGTGACATTTTCCCTGCGCAGGAAGATGAGTTTCGAAATGCATGCGTTGGCAAACCGCAGACAGTTTACGCCGGGTTTGACCCCACAGCCGATAGTTTGCACGTGGGCAACTTGGCAATTCTCATGCTATTGTTGCATTGCCAGAGAGCTGGTCACCACCCAATTGCTTTGGTAAAAACCCCACTGCTCGTATTTAAATCCAGGATCATACTCGAATGTATTTTAAAAGTTTTGTTAAAATATATTTTTGTTGCAGATTGGAGGAGCAACAGGAATGATAGGAGATCCTTCCGGAAAGAACACCGAGCGGCCCCTCCTCGACACCGAAGATGTCTCTAATAACGCGAGGCGGTTGGCAAAAATCATAATGAACATCTTTAGAAACCACTCCGACCTCTTTTGGGACGACAAAGGGGGAAAAGAGAAGTTGTCCGTTGCGAGAGTGGTCAACAACATCGAATGGTACGAGAACATGAGCTCCCTCGACTTTTTCCGTCAGCTGGGTCGCCATTTTCGAGTGGGTCAAATGCTGACGAGACAGTCTGTGCAGACGCGATTGAAATCCGAGGAGGGGATCAGCTTCACCGAGTTTTCCTACCAAGTTTTCCAGGCCTATGACTGGTATCACTTGTTCAAAGAGTATGGCTGCACAATCCAGCTTGGAGGGAGTGACCAAATGGGAAACATCGTCAGTGGCCACGACTTCATTAGTCGAGCGAAGAGGAAGCGAGTGTACGGGGTGACGGTGCCCCTCATCACCTCCGAAAGTGGAGACAAGTACGGGAAAAGCGCTGGGAATGCGGTGTGGCTCGACTCGAATAAAACGAGTCCGTTTGAATTGTACCAGTTTTTCGTTCGAACAAAGGATTCGGACGTTGAGAGACTTTTGAAGATATTCACATTTCGAACTGACGATGAACTCGAGGCTTTGATGAGGAAACATCAGGCGAATCCTGGAAATCGAGTAGCCCAACTTACCCTTGCAGAAGATGTCACGAGACTAGTTCATGGAGGTAGAATTACTACAAAATTGCTTCACTTTTAATTGCTAAACTCATTTTATAGACTTGAGTTAAATTCCCTGAACTATTTCCAGAGATTGGATTTGGAATGGCTATGAAAGCTACAAACGCTTTGTACGCAGAGGACGTGGAAGCATTGGCATCCCTCCCTGTAAATGAGGTGGACCAGTTGTTCAAAGGAACGTCAACGTGCTTCTCTGAAGTCTACCTGGAGCCGGGAACAACGATACTGTCAATGGCATTGAAAGCAAAGTGCTTCGACAGTGAAAGTAAGTTGAAACAAACTCAGACAAGGCTGTGTTTTGAAGGTTGAGAATGATTATGACCAACTTTAGGGTGTAACCTGACACTTGAATGCTTTCAGAGGACGCTATGCGAATCATAGAAGGCGGAGGCTTCTCACTAAACTACAGAAAAGTAAAGAACTTTGAGGAAATGGTTGTTCCAGGACTGCACATTCTCCCAAACAAGATCTCACTGGCTCGCGTAGGAAAGAAGAATTACTACGTTATCAAGTGGTCTCCGTGAAAAGAATTAGCCAAAATATTTATTTGTATGTACATTTGTTTTGCACTTTCAACTTTTTAACTTTATCCAAGTAAAACTGGAGTGAGACTGTTTGTATGAGAAATGTAGAGCAAAAGGTGTTAACTTTTTTATGCGGTCGCAAGTATGCTAGCTTTCACAAGTTTGGAGTGGAGGGCAGTGTCCGGATGTTCCTCCACAAGTTTCTCGCTCAGTTCCACGAGGCTGAAACATTTATTTTCGAATTCCTCAATCATTCTGTTCAGCTCGTCGATACTTCGTGCCAAAGGCTTGTACCGATGAAGTTTAACGGACTCGAGAATCTTGTACTTTTGCTGTCGCAAAATCACCTCCAATAAATTCTTATGCTTTTGAACGGCAGCGTCATGGATCTTCATTTCTGAAGCGTGGATCGTTTCTCTAAAATTGGCGAGGTCGGCAGTGTCGGAAGCGAGTCTCTCCTGAATTGCGTTGATGGTATCCATCAAGTCCTTCACCTCGATTTCCACATCTTTCGCTTCCTTCAACAAATACTTGTTCCGGTCCTGAAGCTGAGTAAGGTTCCTGTGCACATTCAGCTTGGACTTGGTTGGATGGATGTTGGCCCGCTTCATGCTGAGATCAGCCCGCTGGATGATCATGTCTCTGTGGTCAATCGACCTCTCCAAATCCGACATGAGCTTCTCTTGAGCTCGGGACAACTCATTGAACCTCACTTGCATGTGATGGATGGCCAACTTGAGTCCAGACAGCGAGGTCTCCTGCTCCTTCTTGATGTTGTCCTTGAGCTCCTTCGCCAAATGCACCTTCTTCTCCCACTGCAGATTCTGCTCGTGACAAGAATGGAGATTTGTAAAAAGCCTTTCCTTCTCATCTTCCAGTTTAACTATTTCCTGCTCCAGTTCAAGGGCCTCCATCTCGGAGTCCTTGAGTAGGCCAGCGAGCTCGTTTTGAATGAGAAGGTTGTCCCGGTCCATCTGCTCTTGGTCGTACTTGTCCTTGTGGAGGCGGTGGTTCACGCTTCGGATTTCCTTCCGAAGAAGTTCCGTCGCTTTTGTTAGCCGCTTTATCTCACCACGCTTTTTGTCTAGCTCATTCTCCAAGCGTTGGCGCTTCCTCTCCATTATAAATACCTCTGCGAGACAAGCATTCAATCGTTAGAATTATATTTAGGAAAAGGTTCCCCTTCAAATGACATAATTGTAAACCTTTTCGAAGCAATTCGTTCTGGTGGATGATCGCATCCCGCTGGCTTGTCAAGTTCACTAAGGAATCTTGTCTTTTCAACCAATCCTCTTGCAGCTGGACAACATTCGCCTTTTCAAGTTGTATTTGCTTTTGCAACTCCAGCATTTCTTGCTCGAGCGGGCCAATCTCGATTCCCTTAGGATTTAACAGTATGTGCTTGTCACACCTTTCAAAACTACAAAATAACTTGATATTTCAGCTATTTTTACCCCTTGAATCTTAATCAACTTCTGGACTTTCTTGTTGAGATGATCAATCTCGCCGGTCTTCTTCTGAATGATCCGCTCACTCTGCTTAATGTCCCTGAGTTGTGCAAACAACACTTCCTCCTGCTTCGTCAGCTTCTTCTCGAGCTCCTTCACGTGGCTTTGCTTCTTCAACAGTTCACTCCTCAACCGCTCCACGTCGATTGTCAACTGCGTCATGTCGTTCTCGATCTTTGCCACTTCGGAGTCCAAATGCCGATTTCTGTCTCGAGCCCCCTTTATTTTCCCAAGAATGTGCTCCGCCGCCTTGTCCATGGCCGTCCTCTCCTGGATCGCGAGGAGGATTTGGTCTTCCAGCTGAACTTTCTCCAGCGACAGCTTCTCGATGACCTTGTGCGGGCCGAACACATCCTTCCTTCTCTTCATGTACGCCGTGTTCAAGCGGACCAGCTCGTACTCTATCGCCTGCTTCACCCTGTACAATTCAGAGAGCTTGTCTTTCAGCCGATCGTTCCTCGTCTCGAACTTCTCCACTTGACGACTCAAGATCTTCTCCTCAACGCGACGACGCCGAAGAAGCACCAAGTTTTGCTCGTGAGCTTCTTGCTCCCTCGTTATTAAGCGGACCAGGGACCGCAGCTCAGACTCCTTGATTCGCAGGTCTTCCTCCATCGCCGACACAGCTCTTCTCGCAGCAACTAGCGCATCATCCCGTGACCTCACAACGGAAATTGTCTCGTTCCACGCCCTCTGCAAGTGAATCTTTTCAATTTGCAGTGCCTCTATTTCCGTTATTGCTTCGTTGATGTAAGTTGTCATTTGCTTCTGCTCCTCCAGATGAGCGTTAATCTGGCGTTGGATGCCTTCGTTGATTTGCTCCATGTGCTGGATTTGTGTGATCACTTTGTCAATGTAGAAGTCCTGGTCTCGCTTCTGCTTCTCCGAGTGCTCCTTCATCTTCTCGATCTTGTCGTCGATAAACTGACGGATCTTCAGCTCCCCATCGAACTTCTGCGCCGCTTGGCGAACAACGTATTCGGAGTAGTCGAGCGTCTTCATTGACTGGATAAGTTCCCGTTCCCTCTCCTCCTCACAAGCCAACGTACTTTTCAAGCATTTTACGTTCTCCTTAAGCTCCTTCGTCGCCGCTTCCGCTTTCGCCCGCTTCTCGCTCAACTTGACAAGGTCTTTGTCGTACTTGTCCATAATTTCGGTTTGACGAACCATTTCGTTCTGCAAATTGAACATGGCCGTCCCAATCTCCGTCCGCTCTCGCCTCTTCTCCTTCACCTCATGCTCCAGGTCACGGTTTTCTGTGTCGACGAGATAGATTTGGCGGAGGAGATGCTCCTTGAGCGCATTCTGAAACCGAATCATCTTTGGATGGTCTGGTCCCAAAACCATGAGCATTTTTTGTTTCGCTTTCTCATGCAGGGCTCGTTGAAGAGCTGATGGACGCTTATCTTCGTCATCTGCTTCTTCAGCACAATTGTCTTCGTCTTCTTGAGGAGGAGGGTGGTGAGGGGGATGAGCAGGTTCCGCTGAAGACGCTTGCTCCCCTTCTGCTCCACCAGATTTGCGCTTTTCCTCATCCAAAAACTTGATCATAGCTTCCAGTTGATCGACCGTAGGACCTTCGGCTTCACCTTCCCCCATAAACTCGTCGTAATTGTTCATGTAATAGTTTTCATCTCCTTCTTGAGCCTGCTCCAGGTCCAACTCTTCCAGCTCCTCGTTCTCAATTTCCCCAAGAATCTCCTTGAGTCCATACTTGTCCCGGAAATCCTCCTCGTCTCCATCTTCAAAGTTTCCAATGCCTTCTGGAAACATGTCCTGAAGCATTTGGGCGTCAGCCTCCACATCTTCTTCGTAATCACCTCCTGCGGGGACGAGTGGGGGTAGAGCTGCAGTGTCACCTTCTCCGGGGCCTGTGTCGGCAGCGACTGGATCTGAGTCCATTATGCCGTCTGCCTCCCCAACGGCGGCCTCCATTTGGACTCTCGCCTCAACTTCCTCCTCTCCTTGGTCTGTGCCAACTAAATGAATGGAAAAAGAGATTCGTTAACTTTAACTGAATTACTGTGACATGATGTAATCCTTGAAAAACTACAATAATTGGCTAATTGTTGCCTTACAAGGCTCCTCCACTTCGCTCTCTGCCATTGCCTTTGCTCGCCTCTCAACGCTTTGTCAAAGTGTACACGAGAATGACTATGACAGCATAAAATATTCGGTTGGAAGGAGAAAGGGAATCGCTCTTTTTGGAGAAAGCTTGAGAGAGTGAAAAAGTTTAGTCAATACGAGAGTGGGAAGACGGGAGTATGCCCAATTCCAGATAGTTGCTTTTGTGTATGACTTGCCTGCCTTGTGATTGTAACTCTCGTTGGTTTACAGGCAGGAAAACAGGAGAGATCGCAAGATGTGAATAAAATGATGAAATACTTTGAAATGAAACTCGGATGAATTTTAGTGCATTTCTCTTCTTCCGGATTACGAGATCTATAGCGACTAGCGTGATGCAAACTAGCAGAGCAATGCTAATGTCTTGAATATCAAAGTCAAAATATCAGTGACTAGTACGATAAGACAACTCACAACATACATAATATACTGTAATGTTGTGTAGACACAAACCATCAGACAATGTTAATTTGAATATCGTTAGTTGCCATTTATGCGCGATATCGCCGATATCGCACTCCAAAGGGGATTGCTGATTGTTTCGGAAACTCGTGATTAGTCAAATGTGAAATGTGTATATGAGATAACATACCCCAAACAATTATTATTATCGTCTCACGGAGCACAAAGGAGAAAGTTTTTCGTTGGCACGAAGAAAGAGTAGTGTCCGACTCAATGGAAGAAATAATGGAGTGTGATTTTTGGAGACATGACATGAAAAAAGTTTACGCATTTATTTGATGGCATGCACTCCACAAATAAACTACAAAACGCCAAAGACACAAAATCCAGCTCCGGCCATGCCCTCCACCTCCACTTCACCTATTTTACAAGGAAGCTTTGCCAAAATTTAGGGAAACTGGAAAGAAACCATGTGAAGGGACATTCCTGCAAAAAAAAATTTCACCCAAAATATATAAAAATATCATCTACTTGCATTTTTGTCTTTAAGCGATTTTATACGAGCCTCATTCAATTCCATAAGCCTTCAACTCCAACTTGACCCTTTCCAGGTAGCCGGGATCGGGATAGCCATGAGCTTGAACTCCTCCTCGGAGGGCAGTCTTGTGGTGGATATTCCACACCAACATATTCTGCATGCCTAGTGTAATGCTATTCCCAATTGTGAAGCAGAGCTTCCGGTCCCACGCAGTTTGCAACAACTTGAGCACCTTCTTTCCCTCCGTGTTATTCGGCAGGTAGGCAACTCGGTTCAAACTATATTGTCCAGAATTTACCACATATTTAATGCGAATACTGCCCACACCGGGATATCCGTCGCAGCATTCGGATTGTGTGGTCACAGTCATCTTCCCTTTCGGACAGTTGCCCACTTCAATCCCGGTGATTCCCTGGCAAAAAGGACATCGGATTGAAGTATGCTGAACCCCAGACATGGTAGTTCCAGTGGTCTCCACGCGCTGGAAGCAGGCCAGACACAACCTGTGACTACACTTGAGTTCCTTCCAAAGCCTAGGAGAATGGCTGAATGACTTATATTCATTGCGACAAATGAGACACTCTTCCAATTCCGGAAGCACTGGTGGTGGTGGTATTCTAGCGGAATCCAGAGCCGAATTGGCAAGTTGGTCTGGAATGTCACCAGCCTCATCAAACTTCCTCTTCCTTTGGCCCTCACTCTCATTTCCTAGTTTGTCCTTCGGCGTGCTTGAGACAACAGTTGAGGTCGGTCCTGGAGATGGGGTTCCAGGAGGAGACTGTGACTGTACATCAGAATCTAAAAGGAAGTTTACAGCCTGCTCCAAGTTGTAGTCGTACCGAACCAACGCTTCTCTGTTCTTGGCCTCGTCTAAAAATCCAAGCGCTGCAAGTTGATCCTTTGTAGTAGTGTCGCTCACTAAATCCTCACGGTCAACAATGGAGCTCCCATCCTTACCCATAACAAGCAACTTGGTTTGAGGAGGTTGGCCCAAATTGTCCGGGAGTGGAACGACGCCCATTTTCTTAAATACCGAAGTAGCATAGAATGGCCAGCTACTATCCAAAGCTTGGTTCGGCATGGAGAAATTCGCTCCAGGAAATGGCTTCCATGCGATCGGAGGGGTGGCTCCTCTGAACGTGGTGAAATTGTCACCTGTAGCCCCTATTCTTGTAAACCAATGGTGGTACTTCACCTTCACCTGATACAATGGACAGCATTGGTGCCGATTGAAGATGACGTATTCATTAGCTATGGACGCTGGACTGGAGGTTATGGAGTCGAAGAAGTGGTCATTGGAGTTTCTCTTCTCAGACGTTTTCTTCTCTGGCTCTCGCACGAATTGACGCGCTCCGTTTACGACGCAATCCACGGACAAGCAGTCTCCGAGGAGGACAGCAAAGACAAGGATGACTCCGGTACCGCTGGCGTACTGAAGCGACTTTCGTGGATCATCGGAAAAGTAGATGCCTTTTCCCAGCAAACCGACATTGCTCAACCTCTCATCCAATCCTTGGAGGAGGATATTATCCAGATTATTCTTGTCTCTTGTGCAGTGAAAGAGCAGCGCCTCATTCGGCGAGTATTTCCCAGCATCGGTTTCCAGGAGGGGGTCCCTATTAGAGTTTGTGGCGAGGTTGGAGCAGTGCATCAGTTCCATCGCATCCAAACCCAGCTTTGTAAGTAAGTTTAGGTCGTCCGTCTTTCTGCATATCATCTCCTTCCGAGTATTTGTGTACGTTTGCCATAAACCCGGGTTTACAACCTTCTCGACGGAAACGACCTGGGTGGGGGTGAGCAGCTCAACTATTGTCTTGTACTCCAACGAGGTTCCAACCACTGGGAATTTCTGGAAGGATTTCAAGGAGCGCTTCACTTCATCGTAACACTTCATCCAATCTGGAGGCATAGCCGGAGTTGCGAGAACGGATGCTACTAATGGTGTGGTGGATCGGGAAGATGTGGAACTTGTGGAAGTCGATGTTGTTGCGGAGGTCTTTTTTCTTTTGGGATTTGGTGGCGCCATCGTGGATCGATTATATATAAACAGGCAGTGGGTGTTTTATCACGTGTTGTTAAAGTTTCTTTTCATTCGTCGACAATAAATCCAGTTTTCGTTACCAGAGTGGAGGAGAGCTATTTAGTAAATGAACAATAATTTTTCTGCATGTGATGCATGATTGCATAATGTATCCCAGTAAGTGTACTCGTAATGTGTTCCATTGATAAAGCAGTAGTCACAAACTTGAAGCTGATTTCAAAATATGGAACATAAAGCACAGCGGCTTCTGGGCACCGTTGTCATGCACAATGCACGTTCGCCCGAACCTACTATAACCTAACCTAACAACCCGAAGCCGCTTTGCTTGAAATATACCCAAAATATCATCGATATATCCAGGTTTCATTGGCTACATCAAAGGTTGATGGAAACACAGGTAGACTGTTAGATAAAATATCCCCCTCGAAGAGTTTGGCCCATTTCGTCCATGCATGAACTCGGTCTCCGCATTGTCCCTCGGACTGATTACTGAGAACGTGAGGGCAGACGAGATTTTATGTACTACACTCATTTTATAGAGCACGAAATTATCTACAATAATATGCAAAATTATCCTGAAAATTTCACCGCGACAGTGGCGAAATTGACCTGTGAATTTGTCGGAATGCTGGGCCGACTCACAAAATTAAAATGGGTAACCCCTTTGTAAATTATCAAATTTGAACCTCTGCTTTTATTAACTGAAACTTTACAAAAATAGTGCAAAGTTATATATTGTCACGTTTTCTAAGTCTGATGGATTGTTCCACTACTGCTGCTGCTGCTGCTGCAAGCATAAAGTCTTCTTTTGGCGTCACCACTATCTTTAATTCCTCATGGCTGCATTCTGATAGCACCGTCAAGTCTCACAGTTTCTCCATTCATCATTGGATTAAGTACAATGGACTCAGCTAGCTGAGCATACTCCTTGGGGAAGCCTAACCTCTGGGGGAATGGCACTGTGGACGCCAAATATTTTCGCACTTTCTCGGGCAGTGCTAGAAGCAGCGGTGTTTCGAACAAGCCTGGCAAAATAGATATAAAAAATTACGTTTTCCACAAACAGAACAAATGTAACTTATTATTCGGCTTGAATAAAGTGGAAACCTGGAGCAATTGTGCAAACACGAATTCCTTGAGAGGCCAAGTCTCTCGCAATCGGCAAGGTCATTCCAACAATGGCTCCTTTACTTGCGGAATACGCTGCTTGACCCATTTGACCGTCGTAGGCGGCCACACTTGCCGTATTTATTACGACTCCTCGCTGCCCATCCTCATTCGGCTGGTTATCACCAATCAGTCCAACCGAGAGCCTGATTACGTTGAATGTGCCGACAGCGTTCACCTGCAAGTTTTAAAAGCAGCAACATTTTAACGAAATGAATTTAATCTTGATAAACCTGAACTTTGTGTTGAGAGTACAAATTTGATTAAATTACATCGATGACTTTCTGGAAATCTTCGAGCATATGAGCGTGCTTCTTGTTGAAGTTGTAAGTTTTGAAAGCGACTCCAATACCCGCACAGTTCACAACAACGTCCAACTTGCCAAATTTCTGTTTGCATGCTTCCAACGCCGCGCTGACATCCTTCTCTTGACGAACCTGTGCACAATTAAAATTTATCTCAAATTCAACATTAACTTTACAAGCAACAAAATAACAACAAGAAGGACTTATTGCAGATTCTTACGTCAACAGGACAAAACATGACATCCTTCTCTCCAAGCTCTTTGGAAACTTCTGCCCCCTTTGAAATCGGGAGGTCGCACAACACGACACGGGCGCCTTGTTGTACGAAGCGCTCAACCGTGGCACGGCCCAAACCGGAGGCTCCTCCAGTGACAAGTGTGACGAGACCCTGGGAGAGAATGCACACAAAATACGTACTGAAGCCGGTGCCGGTGTTTCGTTATAAAATAAATCCTCCTCCCCGCCTGCAAACTCAATAGCAAATTAAATTAGAATTTTCTCTCAACATACCTTTAAAGCACCTGCCATTTCGTTCACGTTAGCACATATATTTTACAGTGAACAAACTTAGATTCGAGAGAATTGGTGCTTGTTGATGTCCTCGGAGTTTGGAGTCTTTTGAGAGAGAGATGTGAGGATACACGAGGACATATTACTTGTCTTGTGTGTGGCTATATGACAGGTGATCCAGTCTCGTTATACAACCTTGTTGCTACTTCACATGTCCGGAGTCCGGATAAAAACTTGTGATTCCAGAGAGTTGCACATGTGGTCCACAGCTCCATGCAATGTACATTAAGCCCCACTCAACTTCTCTCATTTCTCATTCACTCCAATGCTTTTTGCTCAACACATTTGTGGACTTTGTTACATTTTTTTTGGCAATGTGAAGGTCATGTTTCTTGGAAGATGCTCAATTGCTGATGCATGGACAACTTGTTTTTTGTATTCGGTTTATTGGCACAGTGCTACAGCACCACTTAAATCGTCAACGAGTATTATTTTACAGAGTTTCGTTACATCCATGAAAGACTTACAAAAAAGACATATAATATCAACAATCATTTATGAAAAATCGTACAAAAATTGACATGGTATATGATTTGATTCATCGAAAAAGATGAAGTCGGTGATGATGAAAATGGCTTAGAATAATCTGACTAAAATCGCGACGATAATGAGATTCAAAAAATTGGAGGTGCTCATCAAGCTGCTCCTCCCGTACGCTAAACTCCTCTCGGCAATCACATTGTCGAGCTTGAGGCACACTTTATTAGTCTTCTGACTTCGTCCACCTGTCAAATCGTCAGTGGAAAACTTGGGAACCAGGCAAATCCTGTCCGCATTCTTCAACACTGGAACCTTGGACGCCCTCTCCAAATAGCTGAACGTCTCCGATTTGATGATCTTCCCACTCATGTCATCCAACACTTCAAGATTGAATCCCAAAATGTCCATTTTCGACTTGACCCTCCACTTCACATCCAAATTCTGACCGTCGTGGCTGAGCGAGCGGATTTCGATGTCGTAGTTGATTGGCACTTTGGGGGAGAGGGGATCCTCCAGGTAATCGCAGACGAGCTCATTCTCCTCCATTTCGTGGAGAGGAGCGACGGCGTCTTTGCACCGGAAGTTGTTGTAATCTTGGAAATACTCCGCACTGAAGTTGGTCAACTTTGGGCGGAGATCTTTGAAGTGACGTTGGAGGAAGATGAGGCGGCAGTCGCACGCAATCGGGTTGTTTTGGAGGAGAATTCTCGAGCCATTCTTGATTTTGGGGAGAAGGTCTAGCGTGAACAGTTTGATGCGATTCCCTTCCAGATTTATGATGTCAAAGGGAGCCTTGCTCAGCACTTCGGTTGGGAATTTGCGCAAGTAATTCCCCTCCAAATTGAGCTTCTTGATGTTTGGAGGAGGTCCAAGGATGGATGAGTCAAGGAGGGACAGCTCGTTGTGACTTAGGTCGAGTTCCTCCAGATTTGTGAGATTTCCCAAAATGCCCTTTTTCACTTCGGTGATTCGATTATGGCTGAGATTGAGCGAGGTCAACGTTTTCGTTCCCTTCAGCAGCTCCTTCGTGATGATCATCAGTTGATTGTTGGACAAGTCCACCGAGCTCAGCTTAAACTTTGTCCAGCGAAGCTCGGGGAAAGTGTGCGAGAAAATGTTGGTGATTTTGTTGTGGGACAAGTCTAAAGTGAGAAGGGAGAGCGTCTCCTCGAAAAGGCAGTTTGTCGAGTTTTCTGTTCGCTGAAGGGCATTCCGAGACAAGTTTAATTTTCTCATCGAATTGAGTGCGGAGAAGGCCCCCATTGGAATCGACTTGAGAAGATTCTGGCTGAGGTCGAGATGAAGGAGCTGGAGCATCCCATCAAATGCTTTCATCTCAATCGAGGAAATGTTGTTTTGGGTGAGGAGTAGCTCGAAGACGATGGGGAGCCGACCAAACGCCGCTCGCTTCAGGTGAGAAATCTTGTTTCTGGAGAGGTCAATGTATTGAATTGTGGTGAGTGAGGAGAGCGCGTCCGCCGGCACTTCCGTAATATTGTTATCCGCCAAATTGAGTCTGGAGAGAGCTCCCAAATTGTCAAATGCGCCGCCAGGAAGATTTCCTCCCAACTCGTTGCCACTCAGGTCCAGTTTCTGCAGAGCGTTCATTGTCGGCCATGCTTTCGCCAGAGAGGAGATCTCATTGTTGCCCAGATAAAGGTCGTTCAAGCTGCCAGAAATCTATTCAACAAATACAACAGTTTTTATTATCCAAAATCGAGTTTGAATTGAATTGCATTTGAGTCACTCGTCAGCGCATGTACCTGAAACACTTTCTTTATTTGGTTATCCGACACCCTGAGCTCCCTCAAAGACGCCATCCTCGCGAAAGCAGCGTTGCTCACAGTTTTCAGTCGGTTGTGGCTCAAGCTGACCTCGAGAAGGGTGGGAAGCGCTCCGAATGCAGATCCGGACAAGTCTGTTAGATTGTTGTGGCTGAAACGTGAATTCATTTTCAACATTTAATATTGAGGACGTCTCCAACAACAGTTTTATCTAAAGTTTGAATAGATTTACCTCATGTTCAAGTGCCTCAAGCTGAACAAATTAGTAAAGACGGAGGAATGTATTTTGGAGATGTTGTTCCAACTCAAGTCGATCGTGTGCATTTCATACAATTTGGGAAATGTATTCTTGGCCACTTCCCTCAGCTCATTGTGACTCACGTTGAGCATCTTAATGCCCGCCATGAACTTGAGAGGAATGTCGCTCGTCAACTTTAACTTGTTGTACTCCAGCCGCCACTCGTTTGGATAACTATTCTCGTCAAAGGCCGCCTTCGTGAAGTTGTCGATCAAATTGTGACTCATGTCCAGCACCGTCATATTCACACAATTCTTGAACGAGTCCTTCTCCACCACCGAAATCTCGTTGTGACTCACATTGACAACGCAATACGCGAGCTCGTCGAATGCTCCCGATTTTATTCTGGAGATCTGGTTTTCCTGGAGGAGCACCTCTTCCGCGAACGGGAGCTTCGAGAACATTTGGTAATCGACGAATTTCACCTTGTTCCTCGACAAGTCTATCGTCTTGATCCGCTGGAGCGAGTTGAACGCACCCCGACCCACGTCCCCAATCTCATTGTCGTTGAGGTAGAGTCTCGTGAGCAGCCTCATTCCTCGGAAGGCGGCTGCGTCCAACTTTGTCATTTTGTTGTGGGTGAGGTAGATCACCCGGAGAAATCCATTTCTCGCAAAGGCTCCCCGCTTGAACTCTGGAATCAAGTTGTGGGATGCGTTGAACCACGTCAGCCTATTCAAATGGAAAAAGTAGCCCGGGTCCAATTTATCAAATTGATTCCAAGCTACGTCGAGGTACTCAAGACTCTTCATGTTCTGAAAGGCATCCTTTGGAATCGTTTTCAGCGCATTTCCGTGCAAGTCCAACCTTCCAAGCTTCCCCAATCCCGCAAACGTCTCTTTCGAAAATTCGCTAATGTTTCCATTCGAAATGCGGAGATGTTTGAGTGCGCCGAGCCCTTTAATTCTCTCCTTCAAGTCGGTAATGTTATGTTTGTCGAGGATGAGTGTGTGCAGATTTTCCAGCTCGTCGAGAGCATCGTTCGGATACACTTCAAGTTGAGTTCCAATCAGCTCCAGGCTTTGCAGGGATTGTCTCACGTTGAAGAATATGTCGGGGAGAACTGTCTTGATTGGCGAGTCCTGAATCCGAATTCTGGTGATGTTCACCCCGCTGAACAGCTTCCCATACAACTTCTCCGTGTTCAGGTTGACAACGTCGAGAAATTGAACGGGAATGGTGTAGACGCGAGCGTAGGCCATTGCCGCCGCCAGCGTGGCCATTGACACCTCCTCGCATTTTAAAGTGATTCCGTCGTCGGTGGATTCAACGCACAAACATGGCCAGATCAAGTTCCTGTCGGGACATTTGTACTTGGGTCCGGGTGGAATGTAGCCACCTTGAGTACTCCCCACAACAAAGACGAAACTGAGTAGCACTTTTATCACAGTCGCCATAATATCCAATTGGTTCGCAGTCTAAAATCACACGCTTAAAATGTTCATTAAAGCAATGTCAGCGCAGGTGTCAATACTTCACTTGACCATTGTGAGGAGAGGCGTTTGAGTGGCTGTAAAAAGAATATAAAAATGAATGTTTAAGTATTTCGAAAGATAAAAGATATCCACCTTCGTTGATATTAACTATTATCTCACTGGAATCGGAGGGAGCCTAAGCGAACGTGTGAAAGCAAGTCGTAAGATTTTGAGTTTGGGAG
The DNA here is from genome assembly GCA_034687055.1 of Heteromurus nitidus. Lineage (NCBI taxonomy): Eukaryota > Metazoa > Arthropoda > Collembola > Entomobryomorpha > Entomobryidae > Heteromurus > Heteromurus nitidus. Next base: position 959 of record JAQFZW010000705.1, on the reverse strand, counting down.
AAGAGTGATTGTTAGCTGCGTCAACTGCGTGGGTCTCAAATTCTCGGCTCAAGCCAACAAGAAGGAAGAGCAGAAACCTTGTGTGCAAGTGGCAATGACGCTCTACAACAGCTATTTTGTAAGAGGTGGTATGCTGGTAGGTGGAGGGTGGTGCAGTGAACATTACAATATCATTTTCTCGTTTCTCTCTCATTTTCTTGCAAATTATGCACTTTCAGATGTCTCTTTTGAGTACGAAGATGCGATGAGGCATTTTACAAGTCCACATTCATGCATATTCGAGGTAATGCGGATGATTTGCGTAGATTATGCTGAATATAAGAAATATGATTATCCTGGTGAAGCCCTCACATGAAAAAGTTGTAAAGCTCTTGTAGAAAAAGAGATGAGTTTGTCATAAAACTGTAACTTGAGAAGCGTGTTGGTGTTCCAGTCCAGGAGTGATCTGCAGCTGCTCCCAATTTGCTTATTCGTCACAAGAACTGTTTTTGCAGATTTCGCTAGTGAAAACCACCAAACCAACTCACCAAGAAGAAGCTTTTCGTGAATGAGTTTTCGTCTTATTCCAAAACTTCTTTATGACAGTTTTTTGCATGAAGGAAGATGTGCCGATGTGATACTTCAACTTTGTAATAATGCCTTTTATGTAATGTGCCAAGCCAAAATGTAAGAAGGGAAAGGTCAGCCCTGCCATTTCACATGTGTCTTGCACGATTCTAGATTTTCCTTCGTTTCAGTCAAGCTCATCCTACTCATTCATTGTCCGCACCTAGTCTTCGCTAAATTTGCGATGTGCAAAAGTGTACAATATTTATATGACATCCATCATGTTATTATGACATCGACTTCACAAGTTAAAAAATAAGTTTTCCCTTTTTGATGTTGTAGGATATGAAGATGGCTTATGTGATGCACTAGGTGCAAATAAGTGAGAGTGGTAACGCGTGAGGACTTTGTCT
>JAQFZW010000704.1:0-45303 GCA_034687055.1 Heteromurus nitidus | reverse complement strand
TCGATTAGGAGTCTTATGTCCGTATGTGAAAATGCACTTACGGCGTTTATGCATATCATAGGCGATATGCTTTTTTGTACGGTCGGTCGCAGTCATGTTGAGGCACATCCATATATAAGTTTTTGGACCACGCAATATACACAATGATGAACGGTACGTTGAGGTGACCCTAGAACGACGAACTTCTCACATTCAAGTCATTAGTAATATACGAATGTTTTATATTGTTCACTCTCTGTGAACAGAGAAAATTCAAGTCAATCACATTGACTGAACCCAATTTTTATGTCATATGCACTCCACACAACTTCAACTCGCTCCGAGTTTGGATTCTAATCCACAAAAATTTCTCTTGTGCCAGGCGAGGATTTTAACTGGAAAAAAGTGAATATGACCATGGGACGAGGGGGGAAAGCGAGGGCAGAGTAGAGTGCTAAACCTCAAAGCTCCACTTGGAATCTCGACGGGATTCCAATCAACGGGGAAAAAGTTTTCTTTCCATTTAAAGATCAACATGGGAAGAAAAAAGATTCAAAAGAATTGAGCGGATTTTCAGACTTTTTGGAAGAGAGAATAACGAGGTAAAGACAATGGTCATTTTGTTAAGTGAAGTTTTTCTAAGCAGTTTCTTCACCAGTTCTTGCTCAGAGAACTCTCTCTCTCTCTTCTTCTTCTTATATGTTGATGTTGAGTACGCCAACGCCAACTGGAGAAAGAGAGTTACACAAGTAATCCCAAAGCTTGCCAAAACTTTACTGCTAATTGTCTGCCCCTGGTTGAGATGATCGAGCTGCTGATTATGATTGGATAGAGGAAAGCGTTGTTTCCCTATTACCGTTATTGTCTTTCTATTTTCTCTCCTTTTTGTTCAACCTCCTTGCTTTACTTGTCGTACTAAGCAAATTGTGCATGATAACATATACTTGGGTACTTTACTGGCACAACCAAATGTGTGCAGATATAGTGTATGTTGTCCTTACATCTACACAAATTCGAAATGGAAGCAGGCATTTTAAGCTCGGGATTATAGCAGCCAGGACAATATCCTTGAAATCAACTTTCGTGACATACACACGTATATAAACTGCAGAAAGCAGGGCTGAGCAGAATTACATTTCAACACCCGATACTTGCCCACCTGAGGTGCGACTTAATAAAACTACGCGCTCACTGGTTAACTAATAAGTTCACAAGTGCAGTTGGCAAAACGTGAACTCGAATAAAACCAAAAACCGAGGTCGATGTGATTCCCGTCGCGGTCAAAGGTATGAACACTTAGATGGAACCATGTGAAGAGATCGAAAATGTTTTCGTGGACTTTTTGAATCACTGTATAACTTCCCTTTGCATTCAAGTCTCCAGTTACAAACTCCTCAACAAATAAACTGGTAAAGGTTGGTTCAAGGTAATAGTGTGGTCGACTCCTGTATATCGTTTAGTAAACGATGGAATTCAAAGTAGATGATTTTGGTAATGAAAAAAATCTCTATCGTCTCCATCTTCACCACCACTCGTTTATGAACCAGAGTAGAATTTAGTTCCCTTGTTACACTTAATTCTCATCTCAGAACTTTCTCCTGAGGCTCAGCTCTCCAGTTCATCAGAAACTTTACTTTCGTGGGAGAAAATAGTGAAGCTCTTTTCTCACGAAAAAAAATTATCGGAAACGGCGTATCAGATCGTTGAAGAGCACTGGTGTTTGGAGTTTGGAACTAACTTGAACTTTTCCTGGGTGAGACTATATACTTCAGTTTCCTCTTGATATTACCTGCCTAGTGTAATATGCTTGTTACATGCCGAATTTTTGGAAAAGCAATGTTGAATTAGATTGGATACGGTGTTGACGACTTTCCCTATTCTCCCGTGATCATGTTACCTCTATCTTCGCTGGAATGTCAGGAATACAGATGAGAGGTAATTAATACAAGAGCTGGGTTTGAATTGAAAATGTCGTGTGGTGGCTCTCTCATTCCCTTTGGAGGTCCAACTCCACCTCACATATCGTAAAATGGCCAATATATATTTTTATATATATTTGTGTGTATATATACACAATGTTCGTGTATAACTTTCCTCGCGCGGTTACCCATTAACTTCAGCGAATCAGCATTTCAGCTAGTTGACTCATCAGTTGGCAATTTTTTCGCGATAAATCCTCATGGGACTACTGATGAATCCTCATTATCATTACTAGAGTGAACTGTGTGTACTCGATTGTCTTCAGCTTTCCCCCTTTACTTCCGTCCGCTAACTTTTGCTGATGCCAGGACATCGCTGTAAAACTAATCTTCTGTGTGCATACACACATACTTGAATTACTCGCTAGTCAGAGAGAGAGAAAGAGGTCATCTCCATGAGATAGACCTCAGGGATGTGCTGTGCTGGTGTGTACAGAACACATCCGCACATCACATAAGGTTCCGTGTACTAGCGAACTGAACATCTCTTTATCCTGGAAATACATGGGTGGACATAATATATCCATTGAGCTGCCTCTAGCGAAGGATCAGGAATAGAGAGAAAGCGTGTCATTGAGTTCATGCCGTGTTGAATCTCTCCTCTGTGGAGAATAACTCGTAGAAATGTGTGCATCTACACTTTTACTATACAAGGAGAAGACAGACGTCATCAGAGCTATTATCACCACACTGGGTCAACACAACCATTATTAGAGGAAACACAAGGTTACGCTCGGTCTGCAACTAATAACATGCAACACTACGACTCTTGCTGTTGCCTGTCGTTGCAATGCAATGTACTCAAAATTAGAAAGGTACTTCGTTCAAACGAGCTACCAGAAAATCTTACATAATGAAACCTCCCTTTTATATTCCATAAAATTCTGGTGAAGGTGGAACGGAAGTTTGAAACGGTGTACCCGTGGGGTTGGCTATGCTCTAACAAACACATATGCCTGACAAAGGGAAGTAGAACAAAATGAAGGTAGGCAATATATGAATGAATTTAGTCCATTTCCCGTTGTCCTTTCATTTCGCCTTGTCTTCTGTCTAGTCAATTTTATCTTCAAACACCTTCGTGGCAAGTAAAGCAGGAGAAAGTAATTTCCATCCGTCTGATACATTAATTCGCCTAGCTTTTCATTTGTCACCTGTAATGGCCACGAAGCACATTTCAGGAACATTGCCTCCACTCCACACACACACAAGCCAGTATATATGAAGCATGAACGTAGGACGTAAGTACACTTACGTATTAGATTGCAATTGACTGTCTGCGAAACGTGACATAAATACACATAATAAATCAAAGAAGGAAAGGTACACTTCAAGTCAAAGACAATTACATTCCCAACAAGATTGAGCTGTAAATTACTCAAAGTATTCTCGGGTTTGTTGAAACATTGCCGTATTATAGAGAGAAAGTGTTCTAAATTAGAAAGACGAAATTCGACGATATATGTCGCACCACTGTAGCCAAAAACACTGTAAGGAATAGTATGTCACGGAGAGAAAATGAAAACAGATTGCGTTCAATAAAAAACGGAAATGGAAATGAATGTTATTGTTGTTACGTACATTACATAGAGCGATATGCACACAGTTATATAGGCCACGCCATGACTTCTGGATGGGTCCAACGTCCAAGTTATCAGGGAGGTGAAAGCAGTAAAAGTCAATTTCTTCTCTCTGGAAAGTTTACTTGAGCAGGAGCAGCAGTACATTACATCATTACAACTAACAGGAGAGAAGGTTATTTGCACAGTGTTTAAAGAGTTGCGAAACATGTGAATGCACTCTCTTTAAATGTTTAGAGCTTCAGCATACACTTTCAACTATTTTGCTGTTACGCAATGTCATCAGCCATCCATGTGGTACTTTTCTACCGCACCAACAAACGCGAAAGCTAATGGCGAACCGATCGAATTCGAGTGTACGAAAGTAAAAACTATCTAAATGCTCATGTGAACTATGGTGTGCGCAGTGCTCATGAAATTGAAGTAAGCAAGACATGCTAACCACAGATAACATCTATTTGTACTTTTGCACTGTTGTTCTATACGACTGATGTGGCTTAATGAAATTAGAAAATTTTACTGGTGATCCGCACAAACGAAACTAGTATGTGTGAACAATTGAACAATGAATTTTGCAAAGAATATTTAACTGAATTAAGAACCACCACTCGTATTACGTTATTAATGTAAACACAACTGTAGTTGTTTTGAAATGAAACTTTCTCTTTTACGACGAGTGTCACTAATGACACGAGGTTAGAATTTAGTTTCTCGAAAGCAGCATGGCAAAAGTACGTTCATGTAATATTATGTATGTGTATTGTGTTCAAGTAAGTAGGTCGAATGAACCAATGTACCATCACATTTGCCCGATGACATATTCCACCTTCAGAAGCAGAATAAAATGTACTCCCTCTCTTTCACCGCGTCGCGTCAGCATAAATGAAATCATAGACAACACGAGCGACGTAAAAGAAGAAGAAAAAAAACAAGGTCTGTAATAGACGAGAAGAAGAGAGTTGGATAAGGGCAGATCGTGTTTTGTGTAGGAAATTGCAAAGATTGTTGCCAAAAGGCATTTCATGGGTCTTTGGTGGAAAAATTTATGACAGCTTCATTTCCTTCCTTTTTTTCTCTCTCTCTTTTGTTGAATTGAGTCTATATATTTGTGAAGACCGTATATAAATAGATACATTTCATATCTCTACACACATACACACCAAGCCCTTGTTCTTGCATACTTTCAGGGCAATATATTATATGTTCACGTGTTTTTGCGCATACAAAATATACCGACGTGAGACATTAAATAGCGTAAAAGCATATGCATATATACCTTTGTACACGTACTTTGAGATACATTAGCATGAATACTTTCCCTTTTACCAAATTCCATCAAATCCCCGAGAAAAAAAGAGAGGATTTTCTTTTCGCATAACCAATGCATCCCCACTCTTTTATACGGATTTTTTTTCACCGAGAAAAGTATCGCTCTCTCGCCACGGTTTTAGATTAGGTGCACACATGATGATTTTGAGGGAAGAAGAAACAAGCATATACGCTCTAACGTAATATTGTGTATTACTTTACATTTACATACTCTCCTCTTCGAGCAGAACAAGTAATCTTTATTCGGGAAAACATTGTGAACTCGAACAGCCTGTCTTTTTTTGTGAACTTTTTTTTACCTAGCTTCGCATCATAAACCATGGTCCCATGTGTCTAAATTTATATAGATTTTTTTAAAGGAAACCACTGAAAATCTGTGTCAAAACAATATTTATATTAGGAATCGATCTTTGGAATAGCCTCGTCTTAGATACATGTGTTTAGGTATATGTCTAAAATATATCTTTTACATGGATCATTGTTATCATCGTATAAAGGAAATATAGAGAAAAATTGTGCTTCCCTTTTGCATTGTCTGCTACGAAGGGGAAGTGGAGATGTGTCAACGGTTTTGTCTTATCTACTACACCACGGTTTTTGGAACTACTAGAACCCTACCACTGCCGCGTGTGAGAGACCCTGGGTTTGATCAAAAACACGATGGAGTCACATTCTTCAAATATAGATTCTATTCAGGAATGATCATCTTTTTGTCTCCTCCGAAACTGGAATCCTTCTTTCACTCTGAAAATATTGCATCGCTTTATCACGTCTCATATCTTATGATATAATATTGTAAATCGCTTGCATGTGCTTTGTATTATATGAAACATACCAACCCACATATGCACAGTGAAACCATCCTAGCATCCGTTTTTAAATTTATTTTGCATCATCAATCAATAAAATACTATAGAGTTTATAGCTGGCAAGCAAAAATAACTGCCATATACGAATTTTCTCTTTTCTACGGAATAGAATATTGGAGTCTCACTCAACTCAACTCTAACTTGAAGTGAAGTAGCTTCGAGTGGATCGAATGAATACAGGCCATGATAGCCACGATACAATCATCTTAAGTTTTAATAAAAAAGACATGAAATACGAGCAGGTTCTGCTCTGCTTTCACCTTTCAATCTTTTAGAGTTGTTGTACTACGTCGACTACGATATAGTAAAGGGACACTTGAAGTGAAAGTAGTTTAGTTATAGAAGGAACATCGGATAGAGATTCTCGTTTCTGATATATGTACGTAGGATATAGTGCGTACTTATGCTACTTTTTTGTGTACATATGTGCAATACATATAGATAGAAACAAATAATGTTAGTATTCACCTCTCTCTCTCTCTCTCTCTGTCTCTTGCTTCCTTAAAGACACACACATAATTCAAAAATCATACACTTTTTGAGGGAGTAAAGCACTTATAGTAGCAATCTTGAGCTGCTCTTCGCATTTTCAACCAGGATTCCCAGATGGCTTTTGGTTTTACAAGGAAAACTACTTTGCCACTTTCACCGTGACGCTGTGTGGCAGCAGCATGGGGTAAGGAAATAAATGACTTCAACTCTAAGATGAAAGATGGGGAAACCAAAGTCACACTTCCAACCAAATTATAAATATATTATGTTTCTCGCCAACAACTATATTAGAACGTTGTTCTGAAGAAAACTGACACAAGTTCAATCAATTGATTAAAATTTGTCAAGCTTTATTCCTATACCCCTTCTCATCTACGATCAAATTCCAAATTAATTCACCCGGAAGGCGATAAATAAATGCGAACAAAGTATAATCAGAAGTGGTTACGATTTGATTAGTGAACGAGATGAAAGGAAGGAACGAGTGAAATAAAAGGACAGATAAAGGTGAGATATTATAGTCATATAAGTAACGCAGTAAAAGGATTGGCGTGGTGTAAGCTTACATAAAGCACACAAAAAACAACAAACCATACCACGTGGTTCATGTTTTATGCACGGCACGATGCGAATGTGACTGCCTGCCTACTACTTACTTATGACAGAACACGAATAGAAAAAAGGAGGAAAAGCATGGAAAGGAAAAGTCCATTCCGCTGTTATCAGCATAATATTATATGCGGTGTGAGTCAAAGTTACACGTACCATCTTTTATTATAGTCGCACTTTCCAGCTTGACCCACACCGACAAAATTTCCATTCTCATTCCATGACCCTTTCTATCTGCGAGGTGGGGAGTACAGCATAATATCCACACCACTTCACTATCACCTTTCTACGCCTCTACTTTCCAATAGATATAAGAAAAGAGTTTATAATGAGATGAGTGTTGTAAGTGAAATTATCTACCGGGAAAAAAAGTTTGCTTTCACCATTCTGATTTTTCGAGGGAGAAAAGCTGGACAGACCTCAATGGTACGACGTAAACCTAACTTCGTAAGTACTAAAAGTGAAATTTCTGTTGAAGCACACTCTCCCACTTCGTCGTGACCTTCCTGAACCTCGCCCTCCAGTTTATGAATAGCATTCCTACTATTTTTAGAACTGGAGAAAGGCAAAGTGTAAATATTTCACATGGTTTTTTTTCTCGCAAAAAATATCAGAAGTCATTGCGGTGTACGATCGACGCATATGTCTTTTACATACTTTATAAACTCTGTGTGTGGAGAGGTACAAATATGTTCATAAATATCCTGCGACAGATTAGTAAGAAAGCGACAACACACACACATGCGTAAGCTTTCTACTTGAGTGAAATGAGGGCACAAATCGGCTTTGCAGCCAAAGGAGTTTTCTCTGCAGTGGAGAGAGAGAAGACATTCCTCTTCTCTTTTGTACATTTTTATCTTTATATATATCCTTTTAGCTTATCATTATCACGTTGATGATTGCTTTATGCCACATTGGTAATAAGAAATAATGGTGGTGTTGTGCTAGATGAAAGATTATAGTACACTTCTACTCTATTCCTTTCACACTTGCTTCTTATACACGACGCTTTCATCTTGAATAGTACAAGGTTATAATCCATGAATTCAATGAGTGTAAGCAGAATGTATATAAACAATGTTGGGTTTAGGTGGAATAGCGCGGATAACTCTTTTTTGGTACATCGTATCGGACACACACGCAAGGAGAAAGTACACAAACAAAGTCGGAGAACTGCGTTGTTCCCCGCGCGTTCTCTCCTTTTCTTCTAAAAAAAGAACATAAACATCAAGGTTATACTTACGTACACTGGTAAACTCGACCTAAAGGAGAAGAAGGAAAAGGATTTTCGTTTTTTTGTAGGAGTGTTCTTGCCTCTATTCCTTTCTATCATTTCTGATTGGCCGATGTTGGAGGAGGAAGAAGAAATCTGCGTATATATATATAACTTCTTCATGTTTTATGGATTGTTCCTTAAGTACATGAGGCGCAATTTCACCGTGTTTGTTATATAATATAAAAGTTATGCATACAACTCTGTTTTCCTTTCGAGTGTACGACATTTAGGCGGCCGACATCTAAGACACATCGCGTCATAATACGAGCAAAAAAAGTTATTGCCTCCGCTTTTCTTTTGTTGCCGTTCCTGACTCACAGAGAGTAATGTATTATTTACTGAATTTTATTAGTTTGCTTTATTCTTTATATTTGTTCTCTGTTTCGAGTCCTGAAGACATTGTTCGCAACAGAGCAGATGCACCATCCTTTAGTTTTCCTGTACACGTGTAGTGTACACGTATTTATTCCATCTTTCTAATACCAAAAAGTATTTAAAGCTGACTGGAGGACACATTCGTCAAAAATTGTGGGACAACATTAAGCATTTAAACCCATTTCGTATTTTGCAGTATGCACATCAACATCCTATGTCCGGAAAAGGGAAACTTTCATGATGGAATATTTTAAATCAAATTTTGACATAGTGGCTGTAGGACGAAGAAATCTTTTCCTGATCCGTTTTTCTCTAATGTACTCTGAATATGGCACGTTTGGTTGAAACAGTTGCCTGCATTGCGTCTCCTCCTGTAATAAATATTACTTGCTCGCACTGGTAGAAAAGCCATTTACCCTCAACCGACAATATGGTCATCACCATCACTCGAACACACACATACACACAGTTGGAGTTTTCATTCGACGGATTTTGTTTGAGAGTCCGAGATCCGACATTTCCGTAGACGTCGGAGTTCTCAAACTCCGTAATCCCGTCTGCTTCACTCTCCACTTGAATGGCGTGTTCTGTATTCCGGCAAAAAAGAGGCATACATAACCTAGTTGTTTTTTCAGCCACTGCATCAAGTGAATGTGCTTTTAATGTGAATTGGGTACAGTATAAGCGTATTGAAAGGAAGCAGATGCAATTATTTACACTTTCACAGAAGGAAAAATGGGAAAGTATCTTTTTCGCCAGTGCTCGCTCGCGCTGCTCTCGACAGAGAGAAAAGGAATCTATCTTTGACAGGAAGAAACATTTTGGGAGTCTGGAAATAAACCAGAGGAATGAAGATGCGTATGTAAATTTGTGTGTGTAGAGAGAGAGTCAGTAACTGGGAACACCACAAACAACGGCACATGATGCCTGCTTTGCGTGATCGTATCTCATAAACTACATAGAGACCAGAAGACTGAGGGTATCAGCTGCCGTTGTACTATACCTACACTAGTTCATGTATAGAGAGCTTCGAGCTACTCGCTTCGTCCTCACATTTATTTGCTTTCTTTTGTCGAGCAGGATAAAAAAAATACATTGTACAGAGCGACGAGGACGGGCTACTACCTAGAACCTCTGCAATGGTAGAAGAAGAAACAGAAGAAGCGGCAGCAGCAAGCATTCGATCCATTATTTACAGATCACCATAGGATGGACCTTATCGATAAACGGTTATATGGCTGTCAAGGGATTTGATGGTCTTCAGAAGAAGAAAAATTGACCAGTTCGCTTTGGAAGCCGAAGCGAGTAAAAGGGGGAAATGGCATGTTTTGCTCTGTTTTCTCTGGTATAAAGAAATCAAGATAAGTGCTCTTCTGGTATAGGAAATGGATATGTATGGGCTAATATTAGAACACCAGATACAAACTTTCTTTTGTGAATATGAGCATTTTCTTGTCTCGTAGCTCGCATTCCCATTTCTTGTCTCGAGATTTAATCTCCTCGTATTCTATTGACTTTTAATGAAGACTACATTTTTCATTATTCATTGAAGCAAAACACGTACATTATATCGAAACAGCATATATAATGCACGGTGATATATTATGCATGAAATGGCTTTTTACTGCTGTGCTTACTCGCGTTTGTGTCTCTATTAAATTCAGCGAAATATCGTTGTTCATTCTCTGCTGTATTACCGAATGCTGCGGGTACTCGTTTTTTGCGGAAAAGTTCCAAGCGATTATAAAATGAATCCTAATAACTAACGCGCGATAGGAGGAAGGGTCTGCCGGCTATGCAATATATATGCTCAGTTTCTTCTTTCGCGTGGGCAATTCAGCTTTCCTGTTTTAATGAAAATGGCTGTAAATCTTAGAACGGTTAAATTAATGCATCCAAAGCAAGTGATCATATGTGTGTCCATGTGTAAGTTTTTATTGAAAAATTGCCTGCTTTTATACCATATTGCTTTACTTGCATGATTTGCACTGTTTAGATAAGCTCTGTTTATCGAATCAAATGCTTATTATTTCAAAAGAAACAGGTTTGCTGACTCGTGGGGCATGAAAGTTTGCTTTGCAAGTTAAAGTTTAAATGTGAAGGTTTAGTCGAACTACGCAAAAGGTTCCGTCCAGTTTTAGATTTTTCTAAAGTGCAAGCGTCCACTCCGGTTGATTTCACCAGATGAGTGAGAGACGATGTAAAAGTAGAAGTAAGGAGTTGAGAAGCCTTTGAAAGTTGAATTCTTAAAACAGAAGGCCGTCATCTTCTACGAAGCTTCAGGAAAGTATTGTTCTTTACTCAATTCTTTAAGATTGATACATATAAAGTACATACATCTTCCGGATAATGAAACGTGACGTCTATATCTACACTTTCACATATCTTCAGAAGTATGTGTTGGGAGATATTTATATTTAACTTTATGCTCTTTTGCATGCATTCTTTTGACAAAAAATGTATAACCGAAAAAAATCCTAGTACATTCATGCACTTAATTGACCTTTTCTGTCTTCCGTTCTGTTCCCCATTGGAGTCATGTTGAAAGCAGAGATAAGTGAAATTAGGAAGACGGCTTACAGATCGTTTTTTGAGCCGGGATGGGTAACTATAAGCGCCATGCATGTCCTCTGTTCGTTCCATGCTACTCAAAAGCGTTAAAATTGAGAACGTATATTATTATGAATTTATGAAAGTCTGCGTTAAGAGCAACCCAAATTTAAGTTACTTTATGTATGCAAAATAATTTAATATAACTTAAAATTTGCCCTTTATCCCGAGAATGCTTTCCGAAATTGCACTGATGTCATTTTTGCAAAATAAAACTATACGTGTATGCAGTTTCCAGTATGCAGTATAATTTCCCATTCGGTTCGGGCTATGGAGGCATTTCACATCGCGGATCTAAATATTACGGAGCTTTTTGCAGGAGCACACGCTAATAATGATCATTTATTTGATAATTAAGGCCGAAATCCAGCATCCAGCTAATCACAGCCAGCATTAAAATACGGATGAAACAACGTATTAAACCTATGTAAACGTTCTTAGTTTTTAATATAATAGCCTTGCTCCGTAAAAAATACTCATTTTTATCTCTTCTCACATTGTTTAGTGAGTATGCGTCATCTACTAGCAACACGAATTAAAGTAATTAGAAAAGTAGCAGCCTTCATGCTAACTGCTAAGTGCTAATTAGGCTATCTTTGTTTGATATTTTCCGCTCTACTCTTTTGGTTCTCCTTAGAAAACCTACGTTTGGGATTCCCTGAACCTCCCTACGGCAAAGAAAACATGTTCAATAATGAACATCCCACACACAGTTTCTCATCGTAGATAATAAGATTACATTTACTTTTTTGCAGAGAGAGACTTCAGCGTATTTGAGCCACCGTATGTGTAACTAGACTCAAAACTCGAGCTCTCCTTTTGTGAGACATTTATTCTGCAACCCTTCATGAGTGTATATATTTATTCGAGTAGAAGCACAGTTAAGTCTATATAGTCTTGTAATTTAATGAATAACGAGTTCGTATAAATATAAATATACTGGAGCTAATTTTAGTCACGGATTTTCTTTTTAAATTAAGTTGTACAGAAAATACAAGACTCCCGAACTTGGTTATTGGCATCAGTATGGGGAAAGCAAGAAGGAAGCCTCTTATTACTTTTCCCTCTGTTCTTTGGAATAAAACAAGTTCAAAAGGAAAATATTCTTGAGTAGAATATTAATTTATATTCGTAATACTTCGATATAAATAGAACAAAATATGAATTTTACAGAAAAGATTAGAGAGTTTGAGGAAGCAAAGCCTCCTAGATGGGAACGAAATCACATTTTATTCACGTGGATGCCAGTGAAAAGATTTTTTTTCTTCATTCAATGCAGCAGGTCTCTCATGCAAAACCAGAGAGTCTCAGAAAAACAGGAATTTCTTCCTTTGAGGTTTACGATTATAGTCGTCCTCGTCGCATCCTTCGTTCCATGTTTTTTGGAAACCATCAAAGAAGACGATTTGAAGCCTTACGGCAAAGGCGAGAGTTTGGTTTAGAAGATGCCTTTTTTAGTTGTTAGTATCTATGCACCTACCAACACATAATGTAAACTGCTAATGATGATAGTTCCTTTGAATATTCCAAAATATATGCCCTGGATTGGATAGCTTGCGTAGATTGTAGATGCTGGCAGTAATGAACTGTAGTCGCAATACGATGCTTTTTTGTAAGTAGGATTTGCTTCGTATATACACAGCAGCTTTGGCTTTCTTTGAATATACCACCAACCAATTACCAATGTTGTTTAGAAGAATGGAAGACTTACAAAATTGTTTATCTTTTACTGATACAACTGATATTGTAAACTTACAGAGTTTTCATTACATTTGAACATTTACAAGATACGAATGAAAATATAACAAATAGTTTCGCAACTTACCGGCGGTCCAACGATGATAAAAGTCTGTGGAGACGGATGACGACCAGGGCTACGCCATAGCATAGAGGATGTAAACGGAATCATTGCTAGCACCGCGTCGCTGCACTTCTTTACGTCGTAATATTCTTAGGAATAGGGAAGCATTTTTTGGAATCTGTAATTCATAAAAAGACATCATTCAACGATGTATATCCACACATATATCCTCCGGATTAAGACTTGAGGCGACAAAAATATTATTGTACGACTTGAGGCTGAATTTCAGGCTATGTAATCTGTACGGCATATCGTTTTGCAGATATTATATCTTACTTCGCTTTCACTATGTCATTAGAGGAAAATCGCATGTTGCCAACAATATTACTGTATTTAATACGTTGAGAAACAAAGTAGATCTGTGACTCGTTTCGTTACCCAATTATGCCCGAACCAGGGATACATTTTTTTCGGTGTTCTGATATAGAAGATCACGAATAGATTGTTGAGCTGCATTGTCTTGTCATGTAATCGGAAATGTAGCAGTCACCCTTAAATTTATATTACCTACAAGTTTTGTATCTTAATAAAATATTCAATATTCCAAAGGATCGATCATATTCTCTCCGTTTGACCGATGGACTGCCTACTGCCTGTTTCAAACACGTAATATCATATTGTTGGCCAATTGAATACAACATAACCTATTCGAATTAAAATTGAGACGTGTAATAAAATAAATTCTTTTCTGTCGTTGAACTTGTTCTTTAACTGGAAGAAGGACAAGCTTGAAACTAAACATCACTGATCCAAAAACCAACTCTCTGGGAGGTGGAGACTCATTAGGAGTCATGAAACGAAATAAATGTGACTGCATGTTTTCCATGCAGACTAGGAAATATACTGACTGTATGTTGAACTAGTCAAAAACAATGTCAATGTTTTCAATCATCGGAAAAATCGTCGTGTGTCAAAACGACTGTCCCAAGGCTGACAGCAGTACCAACGGCAACTTGGATAAAAACCTTCCTAGAATTCGTAGGCTATATTTTGTATATACTTTTGTGTGCTCAATCAAGCATTAAGTCATCTCTGCAACCGGAAGTCTCCTTAACTATATTATTCTTTTTTCATTTTCGTTCCCCATACGTGAAACAACGAGTCATGAGGGAAAGCAACAGATTCTCCATCTCATAAGCTCCTAGTATTCCTTTTTTATTCTAGTTAGGCTGCCTGGGAACGATTTCGGAGGTTAGTGAACTCGACCGGTCGGGTTGTTCCTTTTTTGGTTACAGTGTTGCAGGCGAAGTGAGCATGAACACTTTCTCCGCTTTCTCTTATACCTACACCATACTCCTTCGTCTCATGTTTTCCCGTAGGTGCTCCTTCGTTGAGGATACTTTCTTAGTACCAGTTTTGTATAACAATACAAGGCGTTCGCTTCCAATTTTTGCCAGTGTTCATATATGCGTGTGCTCGTCGATGCGATATGTTGTTATAGCTGGCGTTTTAAGCTGTTGTTAGTAGTGGGCCATGACGGAGAAAACTAAACAACTCTCTATCATGTAAAACATTACAACTGTCATTTTTTCATTATGTTGAGCGAGAGCAGAACTGTTGGGAACGCGTTTCGCACAAAACTTCCCGTTCCCCAATTTGCCAATTCCATCTTCAGAAAATTGGAGAAGATGTGAACATCTAGGTACCTTCCGCTCTACTGATGGTCCCTATCTAATCTGTGAATGCATGCAGAATTATTATAATAAAAACTTCTGAACGGTAGAAGGGCATTGTATAATAAATTAAATTAAAAGGTACCCTTTCAACTACACATAGTAGAGTTGAAAATGTAGAAAATAGTTTCATATTTACTGGCATCATTGATTAATGGATAATGGATGTCAAATGGCAAATGTAATGCATTTAATACATAGCTCTTCTACAGAGGCTGTAGGAGACCTGTTATACCGCCTATGTTAAGATTTGCCCCGCCCTTCCATATACGAAATGTATTTTTCGAAAATTCTGGAGCCTATGCTCTTCTAACTTCTTATTTTTATTGTAACAAATATTTCAATACCTCGGATTTATTATTATTTTATTATTTCTTCATATACCAACCGCGGATGTTTGACTATTCAGGGCTACAGACTAAGGGAACAATGGAAGTCTTTTAAGTAACTGCCTACTACATACCACTATTATGTGTGATCTATTTATACGTTACACGGGTGAATAGCACTTAAATATTTTAGGTAGCGTCGAATATTCAGTTTGACCAGTGGAAATACATTCATAATTTCTGCTACAAATTGTTTTTATTAAGTATGGAATAGACGATATTGAAGGACATATAGACAGATGACAACTTAAATGTTTAAATTGTTTTCTTTGAAATTCTTAATGTTTAGTTTAGTTTCTCTTTATTTCAGTGTTTCACGATTTCAGATGGATTACAAATCCACTTGATCTAACAACCAGAACACCATAACAGACAAGGCTTAATTGTAAAAATCAACAAGAAGGGACATTATCATTAAGAATTAGCCGGATTGTAAAACTTGCGTTCAAATGTATGAACAAAACTATTAAGTAACATACAATTTTCCTCTATCTTTTAAAATCTGTTTTAATGTTTTAAATGTTTTGAATGTTTTAATTCTTTTATTTAAGTTTATCGTTGACCTAAAACGTATGTATTTTATACTTGCAAAGGATATCCTCTCACGATCAGACACCCTGACGGATATTTACTTGGTAGCCTCAACACTCATATGCGGCAATATGTAGCGATTTCGTAGTCTCTGAGTGGAGTCTCTCTACGCGTGTAGTAGGCCACAAGAAAGAAAGCAATCTACCGTAGCAAAGAGAAAGTTGTGATATGAAATGTGCTCGTATACAAATGCGTGTATAATGTGGACCTACCCACCTACGTCGAGTGTAAGGTAAGGTAAATGTAAAGGGAAAGATCTCGTTTCGTGCCACGACGACTGCAAATATTCTTAACATTTTTTTCCTGTCAGCAACTTAGAGAAATTTAGGTCAGTTGTGCCTGCCTCAGTTGTTTTCTATTTTTTTGCCCTGCTAATAATATTCACATGTAGCTCGGTGTTTCTTTCGCATGTATCTCTCTCAAAGGAGAGATTGACGTTGCTCATCAACATCAACAGATATAAAAATGAGACTCCTCTATTTCTCCTACAAAAAAATGTCGGATATTTATGTGTTCGGATGTTTGTATACCTACACACACATTAGTATAAAAAGTGTGCCATGCCGCCGTGTACCTGAGCTACGAGCACCATAAATGAATAAAAACGAGAGAGTATATACAAGGAAGGCATTTCTTCCCCATGTCCCATAAAGGCTTTCATGAAGAAACGCATACAGATGTCCTTAATCACTCGCCCAACTTTCTCCACAATGGATACTAAAAGGGTGCTTACTTAACTAACAATCTATATCTAGGGTAAACAGTTTTGTGCTATTATTGTGTACAATACTACACGTATAAAAGTAGAGCATATTATTATTGATGTGTTTAGGTGCAAGTTGAACTTTTTATATTTCGGCTCTATTCATTATTTTTAGCAATCTGTCTATCCTACTTTTTATTAAGAGTGAAAAAATCTTGAATTTAAATTAAACTTCTTAATTGCTTTCCGCAAACTTTCACCACGTTCTCAGTACCTCACATTATATAAAGTATTATGTAAGTTTGCGAGCAAAGTATTCAGACTGTACCCTTATGTCATGCCACACGGTTGGAGAGGTATATTATGTGTGAGCAGTTACAGCTGCCGTTATGTGGCTCTTGGAAGGAGCTGGGAATATGATTTTTCTTGCCTGCAAATTTACTTATTTTTTACTCCGCGATTCCAGGAGAATGGCAAACTTTAGTAATCATGAAGTAGTTTGCAAAAAAGGGGAAAAGTTTGAGTTTATGAAGTGGCATGCGCACAGGTAGTCCCTTGGTTTGGTATACATACACTTCCGTACTTTTAAGAAAAATGTATTATATGTGCCTCATAACGATGTAATGAAAAGTTGTCTTCACAGGATTTCCGGAAAGTTTTAAAGAAGAGTTTTAAAGAAGGAGCAGAGAATCGGATAAACGCGTCAATATTTGATTGGATCGCCAATATATCAAAATGAAAGAATAAACATTGAGTAAGTGCCATAAAACGTTCAATAAAGGCACGAAAAAGGTACTGATACGAGCAGGTGTAGCCGCAAAATAACGTTAAGGCAATAATGCTATAATTCATAAAGTGAAATTGAAGATAGAATCTCCTGAATAGTTTAAAACACCGCATGTGCTGCAGCAGTAATCTGTTCATTTGGTTGGAAAATACTGCTCAATTTCTAAGATCCTATCAGTAAGCTCGACATAGACAATGAGATATAAAATTATGTGAAGTTTATATAAAATAAGCTTATCATTTATACATACTAATAAATTCTTCAAAAGAGCAGCACATATATAAAGAACTGAACTAACTAACAATGCGCTAAGAGGCACGATTTATACGAAAAGACACAAGAACAAATGCCTGGAAGCTTGGAAGAGAATAATGAAAATGTAAGCATCCTCAGTTTTTCTTTTATACTTGGAAATTTTCTTTGTTATTGCGAGCTTTCAACGTTTGTTCCAAAATGCGAATTTGAGCCAAAACCCTAGATTAGCTAAGGAATCGTGGAAAAGAGGAAACAGGCAAAAATGAGATTCTTTAAACATTTTCGTTCGTGTTTTATGTACGCTGACGATGAGTGAATGAAGAGAAGGCGCTTTCATACCTATTATCAACCTGCAATCGTGTAGAAGTGGAATACATTTAAATGTCGTGTGTCTGCGTACATTCAATTTACATTGAAGCCCTGCCGGAACACATCAATGATATGATCTGATATGTTCTAGTTTCTAGTTGTTGTGTGTGCCTACGCCTACACATGTACCATTTACTTGACAATCTGATTGATATACTTTCTTGTCTGTATAAACCTTATCGCATAATCTTTTACCAAAAATGAAACTTATAGGAACTAGCGATAGCCTCAGTCATTCATTGATGGACCTATTCCGTAAAAACTGGGCAAGGACAGCTATGCATTCACCGCATTAGAAAGTAATGGACGGCCCTGTTTGACGATGTGAAAGTTTGGATGGAAGGCTGGCATTTATTGTTCCTTTCGAAAAGACGAAATTTACAACTATTCCTAACAAGGTTGGTCAGGCTTCGTGGCGTCCCTATGCTTTCTAAAGAATTTTAAAGCAAATAAGAGAGCTGGGCTCGTGCTTTATGTTACATGCAAAAGGAAAAACTTTTTCTTTATTGTTTTCTAGTTTCCCATCTCTCTCTCTCTCTTTGTCGTATAAAGTCTTAAACAACATAGCACATAACTAACGACTTTCGTAATACTTGCTCCAGTTTTAGTCAGTGTGTATGGATATTACCGGCAAGTGTGATAGCCGAGGCATTTCAGTTTCCAAAGTGTAGGCAGAACTGCGTTATATTACTTTGGCCTTTTCTCCGTGTTGCATTCGTTACACAGTCACACGGTGGCGTATTGGTGTACCCCCTGTTTTCCTTGCAACAGCTCTAACTTCATTTGTCGGATCTCTCTGGAGTCAAAGGTGTGGGTTCTAGTGTTAAATTGCATAACTATAATTTAACCACGATGAGCAAAGGGCAACTGGAAAAGGATGAGAATCAAGACAAAAGCACCAGTTTTATTTCTACGTTTCAGGGGAAATCAACAAATTTTTTTTTGAATGTCTCGTTGTGTCCCTGTGGGGGCTTCCTGCATATCACAGATAACTTGGAATAGAATTTTTTTACCATGATTTTTATATTAGAATTTTTAAAAATATTTTTAGTTCCAAACCATATGCGCTACATACTACGCACAGCACACCGTCTATGTCAGTGAAAGCAAAAGTCTTAAACCCACATGAGCTACCAGTGCACATATAATGAGAAAGACGTCACCTTTTAAAGTTGTGTCACACTTTTGAAGGTTACGGAACGGTTGCAATATATGATTCATGATCACACGTACCGTAAAACCTCTAACGAATCAGTCGTCTAAAACGGTAGAGGTTTCCTCATGCATACTCAATGTAACATCAACATCAAACGATGGTATTGAAGTATCGTTGCTCTATATCAGCGAGAAAAGTTGAAAATCAGGAAATTTTTCGAAAAGTTCATATATTTTTGAAAGCTACGACATGGTAGATGTATGTATAAGCTTTTATGTATGTACATATGTGTGTACAAACATGTCACGCATCTGAAGTTATCTGAACGTCAACATGTCAGTCCAAGAGACGACCACATGAAACGAAGTGGTATTCCACATTTACATAAAGTTTTATCGAAGTCGTTCAGTTTGCCGAGAGTCAGATAAAAATATCCACGATTTAGGCCTTACATTTAGCTTTGTATAAAGGGAAAATCGACGCTACACATGATATATCTAAATTGAATATTACAATCAGCGTAAGGAATCACACACTCACGCTAAAAGCTAGAATTTTCTCTATATTTGTCTCCTTTTGTTGAGGTGGGTGGCCTGGCCTGCTTTAGGCGATAAAGATTGTTAATATTGAATTCGATTAAAATTTAATTAGCAACTGCCACCTGCTAATTCGCATACTACACACAGTCGTTTTCTGCCCGTAATGAAACGATGTGCCACATGATTAATACAGCTGTCATAAACAAAAGTGTTAATGACGAAGACAAAAACAACGCTAAGAAATTAATGGCCTTTTACACCTTCTCGGAGATTGCTTATAAGTTAAACCTGGTAGTTAATTTGTATATTATGTATGGGTTGATTATGGCTTGCAGATTTGCAATAGTATCTGAGTCATGCAAGAGGAAAATGTAGGAAATTTCATTTGTCAATGCTTCGATACTGCCAATCCAGCTCATTCTCAAGTTAATAAAGAATTTGTCAACCCAAGCAGAAGATGCAGGTATTGGTGACAGTTGACAATAGCAAATTCACAACTCATAACTGGAAATGGACATAATTGCAACTTTCACCCAAATTCCGACCAAACCCTTCAGTTATTTTGAGGCATTCGCTATTTTTATCTTTTCAAAAAGCTTTGGATGCTCATGACACATCAATGCTCTAGATGCTCTCCCGTAAATTATAGTACGCATAAACGCATATGATATCATTAGCTATAAGACGGATCATTCCGCGTAGAAAAAAAATATTTTCCGTATATAATTCACCTTCAATCGGGAGATGCTGTATATAATGGTTAATCTACATGTCACACAACTCTAGTTCTAGCACGTCGAAAGATCTGTGTGTGCTTGCTTACTAATAAGGCATCAACTTTCACTTTCAGCTCTCAAAGTTCATTTCTTCACCGTTGTCGACAGCCTTCATCGTCTTCCCCTTTCCAATTTTCTTTCTTCCACCTCTGCATTTTTTGTATTTCACTGCCTGACATGCCTCTGTCGTCGTATCTCTCTCTATCTCTTCTGTCCTTGTGTACTAATGTATGTATTCATGAGGGCATATAGTAAGATAGACAGAACCTGATATTACGTACATGTATGTCTCCGTGTCGAATGTCAGCTCCTCTACTTTTTTCCTCTCTTGCTTTGTCACATAATAGCCTTTCAGAGGCTTCTCGTCACACTTGAGTTGAACTGCTTAAATTGTTCATTTCAGTGAAACTGACTGAAGTGGCGTAGAATGACACATACACGAACACATGAAAATATATTACGTGATATTTTTGGAACCTATCTTCACACCTGAAATATTGGAAGTTTAGTTACTCTTACTCCTTCACTATTTTACATGGAAATGCGGTATGCTACTGGAACAGTCACCTTTGCTTCGTATTTATTTTCATGTTTAAAAAAATTAACATAGTTTGAATCATTAACCTTAATAAGAGAACTTATCATACACAACCATAGGATAGTTTCGATACAAGCGTTATTAGCTTTTTTGTTGGAACAATATTATTTTGTCACGCCACATGTGATTTTTGCTTCACACTCTCTCACTCACACACACTCATTCCAACCTGCACACTCTCACTCTCTGATCTCTATCTAGACTTTCTCCCACATTTATACGAATTTGGAACGATTGGAGTGGAAAAACCAGGAAGCCAGAATGGTTTCTTATATTTTCTTCCCTGCACGTTACATTTACATTCTCCTCAACACACACTCACACACAAAACTGACTGGCCTTAGCCGGTTTCGGAGAAAGCAGAAAACTCTCCTTAGGTGCACACTTGCACACACACGACAGCATATGGATGTAATCACATCACGGTCGCAGAAAAAGAGAGCACTCAAATAATATGACCAACCAAGTCATGGTCATTTCTTTCCATGAAGTTCTCAACGCATGTGAGAGTGGTTGTGTGGATGTGTGTGCATTGACAGACTGCTGTAAAAAGTGACACTTGTCCGTTTCAGAGAATAGGTTGTACTAGGGCAAGAGAAAGCAGAAAACTGTTAGGTGAAAGCTCAAGAGTGACTAACCCAGTTCTCGTTGCTGGCTTAAGATTTTGATTGTATGAAGCAGCGGAGAGAGAGAACTCGTACGTATGGAAGAGTGAGAGATGGAGAAAAAGAGAGGGAGAGAACTAATCGCAAGAGAAAAGTGTACATTTCGTTTGCACCATAATACGCGACTGTTTTATATTACGTTACTTAAGTTCTCGTGAACATGCTTCAGACTTCAGACCATCCACGAGTATTGCGTTAACAGTGAACCACTTCTGCAGGTAATGCCAAAAGGTATACACACGTTGTGAGTGAGGGAGAGAGAGAGGAGTGAAGAGAAGTAAGTAATGCTACTGTTTTGCAATATCACTGGGAATGTGGTTCAACGCTCGTCAATGCAATACACACACACAATCATCAAAGGTGGTTCGTATTACTGTGGTGGAAAAGTATGATCACCGTAAGAAGGAAAATATTGGAGGAGAGGAAAAGCACTTGGGACAAGTTTGAGATTCATAATATACAATATATGAAGCTTTTGGAGAGCAAAAAGGGAAAGGAGCATGGACATGGACAGTGTCGAATGCCTACCTCGGTTGAGATCGTGCAGCCGACTTCAGAAAGGCTGACTTCATTTCCCGTTCCCACATGATGTAGAACTACTACACGCACCAATGCCCTATGTCAGGAACGCGCAATGTTACACTCATGCATATAAAGATCACCCTGTATATCGCATAGTATAGGACAATAATATGAAGAAATATCACTTTTCCATGTCTCAACTTCCAGGACAAAAAAGCACACTAGTCCTCATCGCAAGCTTAGCATTGTAGGTGGATTGGAGCATAAATTCAAACTCTAAATTTCCTACTGGTATTTCATAGAGAAGATTTTTTCATTTCTATTAATCCTTTCGACTGTTATTCCTTTTCCCCAAATATTCGTTAGGTTTAGTCTCTCTCTCTAAAGTTGGATATGACTATATAATAAGCTCAGGTCTGGTCTGGCCCAATAGTCCAGTATTAAGACTACATTGACAATGTATAAGTTCTACATTTGACTGTGAAATGGATTACTTAAATTTGTTTTGTATTTGCGCGAAATTAATTTTTGTCGCTTGCATACTAATGATGGAACGGATTTGTTAAGGTTGGACACATGATTTACTTGGCAATATTTCTGAAAATACCATTCACAACACAAAATGTAATGACGATCACGTTGTTGCTGAATATGTAGTTGGATTGCGTACCGTCGTAAAAATTGTTGGTTTCATTTGTATGTGCTTTCACTTTTCATATAATATTTATTGTGGAAAAAATGTGACGAAATATCGAATCCAATGAATACGCATAAAATAAATGCGAAACCGAACAATGAATTCATGGAAGTAGTCCTTTATATCAGCTCTAAGCTTGGAGCATGTCTCCTTCAAAAAGGTTTTGGCTCAAACCGTTTGGTCGGTTGCGGCTGTGACCGAGTTGACCAAATAAGCATAATACAAAAGTGACATCATACACTAACTTCAGTGTACATATGGATTTTTAAAATAATACTAAAAAGTGGAAGCCATACGTAGGTTTGATTCGGGTCCGTTTGTCGTAGCTGATGCTGTTCTAGATTACCATTCCTCCTAATGTCACAGTCGTTTGGAAGAAAAATTCTTCAACCGAATGAGTCCGAGCATCCATGTGGCATGGCACACTTACAATCAAACAAACTGAACACCTATCTACTCATGCCAGTCTGCCTGGTTTCATGGGAATGTGCATGCCAACGTCGTCAGCATGTATCTAACTCCACACTGAAGCCAACAACTTCATGAGTGTGTTGTGTGAGTGTGTTGGTATGTTCCAGTTGCTTTGGCAGGAGGTTTGCAAACACTTCAGTTATTATATGGGACTAGAGTCAAACGGGGTACTTCACTTACATAACATAAAAGAAGCTAGGATGATGCATACATTGGGATCCATTGGAAGGCCGTCCAACGACCTACGTAGTTCGCAAATGTGTATTTTATATCATTTCGCACGACTATCCTGTAGGCAGACACACCAAGTTTCGTTTGGTGTTAGATGTTACACAAACACTCGTTCTCCATAATTTTTCGATAATCTCCGTATTAAAAGTGAGCAAAGAAAGCATTATACCGCTGGGAGCTCATTTGTAGGAGGAAAAAGTTAGCGCATTTTTGACTACTGATTTCTAGACTGCTCTGATCCTCTACATACCTTGTTAGTCGACGCTTAAGGGAAAAGACTTTCTCCATTTCGACACATATGTAAATGCATGCATATATGTGAATCATACGCGTGGAAGGAAATGTTACCTGAAGGGCTAGCTTAACTAAGAATAAAACGTTATAATATCTCTGCATAGTCTGTATATAGCAATAGATTTGGCCATGCCATGCCTTCTCAATCCACCTATAAGAACTCTCAAAACTTACCAGCGTCATCATCATCGTCATCGTCCTGATCACATGCTCCACATAGCAATCGAAGAAGAAAGCCTTTGCGGAGAAATATGCGTGTATGTGAATGTACGTAGACGATTCCTCCTTTCACACTTCCCTTGAAGCTCCGCAAAGGCAGACGGTAATCCTTAATCTGGAGCTCCTTCCTGCCATATATACTTAGCAAATTTCGTTTCACGGCTGAAGGCAAAAAGCAATTCCAACATTTAATCTACGGCCACCACTGCAATTACTAGATGACTCGTGGCCTGCGCTAAAACATGGTCCCATGATGTCGTTTTTCCAAGCCGAAGCCGCGGTGGGAGAAACAGCGTTACACGAGTTCTACGCACTCACGCAGCAGTAACAGTAGCACGCAGTGCAGTGCACCACAAAGGCTGACGACAGAGGGTTTCCTAAATGGGAACGAGATGTATAGTAATGATTTCTATTCTTTTACGGTACATGCTCAATGTTATATGTTATATCTCAGTTTATGACGGAAGAAAGAGTAGAAACTTTCTCTTACCTTGGACCCTATGCATTTATTTCATTTCATGCTTTCAAACATAAATTCACTGTACCGTTTATGAAAGTGAAGTATAAGGGATCTCTTTTTTAGAAGTATTCTGGACAAGTCGAATAATCTCAAAGAAAATGGTAACTGTAACAGTGAACATGTCGTTCACATAAGGGGAAAGCTGAAGGGAGAAAGTAAGTGAAAGCTTTGTGTTGTTCTGGTAAGAAGATCCTTCTCTTTTTATTCATCTCAATGTCTTTTGGCAGAATGGAAAACTTGAGTTGAAAACTAGGGTAGGACTACTTTTTTGTGTTCCTCCTGATGTAATATCACGACATAAAAGGGGTAATTTCGTTCATTGAGTTTCCCATATACCCCTCCTTAATATGTTCTTACAACCATCGTATTTTATACCTACAAATATCCGTGCCTTTTCACTCTATACTCTTTAAACATTTCAAGATCGAATTGTTGTGGGTGAGGTGAAGGAACTTATTGAGATATACATATTTTCCTATATGGTTCGTGTGTGCACACAATCAATATCTATCACTTGTCTAGTATTGCAGTGTCTACATGGCTTCTGCATGCAGAAGGTTTGGTGGGGTGAGACTGAGACGAAATACGTATGAATAAATTCGGAAATATAGACAACCGCTCCTAGATTGACATGCTTAACCGAATGGGGGAAAGTTTTAATCTAGAAAGTCACTAGTCTGCTCTTAGGCAAGGACGAATGATAAATGGGATGTAAGATGCTGGTATCGTCGTATAAAGGATATAGTCGATTTAGCCCCTGCGACTGAATAAGTAAAATTCAGAGTATGTAAAATTTGCATGTGTATAGTTGGAGGGTGAAAGCCATTCTCCAACAGAGGAGAGAAAGGACACAAATACCTGTCGGTTTGGTATTCATTGATCCTACAGATACTTATACATTTGTAATGGGCATATACGTAGATGAAATTATGATTATGATTGACAGCCAGCCATGAATCCCAGGAAGTATGAATTAGTCACGTCAACCACATGAAGTGTGCATAGAGGCCATACATCGACCATGATGAGCGTGTTTGTTATATGGCAGAAGAGTTAGGATAGTTGAGTGAACCGACCAACCCAAAAAACCAAGTGATATTTTTTCAAAAGCATGACGCACAAGTGAGCAATAGCGACCGACTTGTGAAAACATCGAGTTTTTCATTTAAGTATGCACATACACATGCATGATGTTTGCAGCTGCTGTTTCGTACAAGGTAGCCGTTTTGTAGGCAAAATGCATTCTAACTCAATATAATACCAGAGATTTAAGAGATTCTAGTACACTCAAAAAGAAGTCCATGAGATAGGTTCCGTAATGCAGCCACACCACACATAAACATAAACGAAGAGCTGACATAATACTTCCGCCTTTGTTGGTTGTTTCCGTCAGGCATTTTGGTTCTATGTATGTTGTAGGTTCCGTGCTGCTCTCATCAAGAATATGACGTCAAACCCTAAAGTAAATTCCAGTTCTGTTTGCCTTTTCCTTGTTCAAGAGCTATCTGAAGAAAGCAGAAGAGAACCCGAGCAGGGCTCAGTTTCCATATGGCTCTTCGCTGCTGGAAAATGTTTCTCTTCGTACGTATTCATATACATACATGC
Organism: Heteromurus nitidus; assembly: GCA_034687055.1. Classification (NCBI taxonomy): domain Eukaryota; kingdom Metazoa; phylum Arthropoda; class Collembola; order Entomobryomorpha; family Entomobryidae; genus Heteromurus; species Heteromurus nitidus. The sequence continues at coordinate 19,287 of JAQFZW010000704.1, read as the reverse complement.
AAAAACAATGAAATTGCTTTCATTCTTATTCTTACTGCATAAGGAACACATATATACATCACAAAAACATCCGTTTATGGGGCATCTGAAACGATCATAATTGATCAATGCTAGGTTCTTGAGGCTATTTAGAATTAAAATATCTGCAATCTCACATTATATGCATAAATGAGAATTATTGCATCCAGAAATCCTTGGTAAGACGGTCTGAGAGTAGGATAGAATAGCGCAAAAGCAATCAACGGATTCAATCATGCATTGCGTTATTTGTAATCACAATTACAATAATTTATTTCTATAATAATAACAGGACTCGTACAAATATAGTAAAATCCACTTATATTAATACAAATCCTAATTTGCGCTTGTATATCGGGTGTAGTTGTTTTTTGCATTTTTCGTAGCTGTACTTTGCTTAATGTAACAAATGTACTCGTATATTTGTTCATCCCTCGATTGTTATCGAATTAACGAACCCAATCACATAAGGGTTAACGGTCATAAATAATAATATTCTTACAAAAGCAATGGGATGTAGATCACGTAGATTAGATGTCATAAAAAGTAAAAGACATGGTATTTGAAATACCAGCTTGTTTTGTTTCCATATTCAGAAAATTAATATAATTTGTTGAAACATTTGGGGAATTTGTAGTGTGACTATTGCAGAACTCATATTCAAATTCAAAACGAAAAATGGGTAACCGAATATATTGAAACTTACAAAAGGGTTCACATAAACAAAAATTCTTACATGGTACGAAGGGCTCAAAATATAATAAAACTAGGAAGTCAATTTTCACCTGAATCAGTTTAGGAAGACGTGGTAGGAAGCTGTACGACTGACGCATCGCGAAATTAGAACGAAATGGTCACGGTGACTGTCATCAATTTTGCTCACGCAGTGCTGTTACTGCCAAAGGGAGTACTGGCTCATCATTTTCTTGATTTCGCTTCTTTAAAAGATGCTGGCCGAACTATTGAGTTTAAAATCCATAGTTATGACTTATTACACTTAGCACAACTAATCGTCATTTTTAAACTGAATTTAAATATACTCACCGGTATACTACCGTTTTCATTGAGCCGTTGAGAGCCACTCGAACGCCTTCTTGGGGATCGGGAGACTGGAAATAAGATCCGCTTTGCAGCTATGGGATTATCTTCGAAAGAATCATCGGATCCGTCCATATTTTCTTTGTCTTCGTTCTCATTCTCGCAAACAGGAGAATGCATACTTTCAAATCGCTTTTTCAGAGCCGATGCCAACTGACTTCCTATGTCTAATGAGGGCTTTTCACTAGCAAGTTTTAGCACAGGTTTGATCGGGGTACCTCCAGGTGACCTAGACCATGCAAACAATAACAAATAATATATCAACAACTTTAATTAATTAAGGGGTCAATGAAAGTCATCAAATGAATTGAATTCTGTGAATTCATGTACTGGAATTACTTATTTGATTTTAAATATTACAAAATTACGTAAGTATATAACACAATATATATACCTTTCAATACGACGGAGCTTAGCATTTGGAAGCTCTTTCAAAACGTCAGTCAAAGATAGTGGCTGCTTTTTCTCCAACACCTCATTTTGATTGCCCTTTTTCGTGATTACCAACGGTCGGTTCCCAGTCGCAGCCATCGGTGGCATCGGTGGGGGCGGTGGAGGTGGTGGTGGAGGCAATCCAGGCTGAGGTCGGGTAAGAGCTTGTGCGACAGGGATAGCTGGTGGCACTGGAGGCATTTGTGTGTTAATTTGATTTGTTCCAGTAGCCTCTTGTTGAAAATTTATTTGTCCTCGGTTTGTAATCAAACTTTGATTCAAACAATTTATCTGAAGCATCAATCCTTCAACCATCCGTTTCAATTCCGTTATTTCCGTTTGATCCTCAAGAATCCTGCTCGCATTTCCATTTCCGTGTTGGCTACTTTGAGTTGCGTTAAAATGAGGAGCAGGCCGATTTCCTTTTGGCGTTGAGCATCTGGCAAAACTAAGATCCCTGGGTTCAATAAATTCAAAACATGTACACTAACATAACTGAAGAAAAATTAATGAGGTACACATAGATTACTACAAATTTTTAATTTCATATATAACATACGTGACATTAAGAGTTGGGTTGAAATTGACAACTCTGAAATCTCGCTGTTCTTCAGTCCAACCCTCCGGGCTACTAGAAGCAGTTTCCTCCTCATCGTCAAGATCATCTCCACTTACGCAGCTCAAAACTTCCGAAGCAATTTCAAATGCTTCAATTACCCCGTCACCAACTAGATTTTCCGATGGCGTGTCAAACTTGTTTACCGGTTCAGCAGTGAGCTGGAAGTCTTGAGGAAGATAATTCCACTGATTCTGAACATGACCTAGTTGCGCCCACGGGGGGATGTAAATACGACATGTGGGAGCAAACATAGAACTTGGAAGAGCCGTCCCTATTAACCTGATGATACTTCCAGTCTTTCTTCTTCGATTTAATTTCACAAGTTTCTTGAACAAATCAGATTGACCTACACGTTCCTTTAAAATTATTACTCGAGCCTTCATTACTTGACACTGCAACATAAACAAAACGTATCTTTAGATGCATTCTTCTAACTCTTCTGTGGATTTTGTTAAAAATTGTTCATGCATTGTTCCCGTTCTATTCTAATTTATCTTACTAATCTTACCTTCTTTTTCACAAATCCAGCAATATTAGGACCCATTACAATTAATACTCCAAGCCCACCCACAATAGCAAATTCTACCACAGCCGGCAAACGAATATTATCGCCTCCAGTAGGATTTAGGGCAGAATCGCCAACTTCTTGATGACTACCCCTAGGGTGTCTCGAATCTTCTTTTGGTCCGAAATTCATTTTGAATGATTTTTTTATTTTCAATTATAGACAAGAGGAATTTTCTTATGAAGGAGGTTCAAATTTTTGTTTTCTACGTCCTGACGTTCTGTGGTTCGGATTCCGATCAGTTTTCTTCACTTGTCATCCTTCATCCTTCAAACCACACTGACAACTGATTATCCAACACAAGAGAGAGAAAATTATTACCGAGATGACACGACTGATGACACATGATGTGACATGGCAGATATCTAAAAAGGATTCAGACATGGCCTTACAATTAGCTTAGCAAAATTTCTTACCTGTCAACTCCTCCATGTGAACTTCATTCGTCATTTTCTTTCCTTTGTAAATTAATAACTTGTCCAGTAACTGTTCTGCTATTTCCAATTTCATGCATAAACTAACACATAAAATCAAAACACTCTAATCTCAGCCAGTGTCAACTGATCACTGGTAAATAAACGTTGACTGTCTGTGACATACAGGGAATTCAGTCCAAAAATACTAAATAATTTGTCTGTTATATTTTTAATAAATACAACATAAATAAATATTTAATAACAAAACTAGAATTTTAGTGAAACAATTCGCGTAAACGAAGCAGTTGGAATGATGAGACAATGCACATTCTCCCTTTTTTCTCGCGATCCTTGTGCATACATGCAGCTGTTTATACACAAGAAAAGAGATGTTAGATGTTGTCTTCCCTGTGCTAATGGTTCTTGGTTGGATGCTTCTCAATCCGATCCTCCAACAGTTGTGCACAACACGATACAAAGGACGTCTTTCCGATGAAGGGACGAATCAGATGTACAGAGCCGCTGTAGCGGCAACCAAAATATATCCGTTAGCTTCAGCATGTACTGGTTTGAGGAAGATGTCAAGAAACAACAAGAAAGTAGGGCAACTGTCTGGATTTGAGGTGGGATTTCTGCTGGATATCGGTATTTTATTGTGATCGTCGTTCGTCGTTATTTCCTGCAGCTGCTGGACCAAAAGACAACAAACGATCATTGTAAACAACATACCTTGGACGGTTGGTCGTGTAATTTTTTGATAGTCCATAGTCGTAGCCAAATAGTCAAGCTGGGTGAAGAAATTGGTGAAATTGAGAATAGTTTCGTTGTTCGTTTGACGATATAATTTTGAGTGAAGCGACAAGCGAACCATAAATTCTAGATAATCGGGTGGGTAAGTTGTGTGTTGACATTATTTGTTGTTCATACGATTGAAATTGAAGGAAGTGTAAATAAAATGTAAATGCACAATTAACATGTAATTAAGTAGTGTACGCCATTGTTTTGGTATTAATAGGTTGGCTGTTTACTTTTCTGCATTCTTGGAGAACATATATTGGAATCAAAATGAGTGGAAGTTCAGACAGTGTTTGCGATGTAACTCCAGCACCAGCAGCCGTTGGAGGAGAAAACACTGGCAAGTCCGAGGTTGAGGTTGAATGTGGAGTTGAAATGAGCCAGAACCAGCAGAGAAAATCAGAGTCCATGAGTGTGAATCAGAAAATGGAGGAGGAGACAAAGTTGGAAACTCAAACTGCTGAGACAACAGGAAATCTTGCGTCTTTGAAACTGTCGGAGGAGACTGAGGAGAGTTGTGATTCGAATGTTGAAAGTTCTGGAGGAGTAGAAGAGAATAATGAGGCGGAAGCGGAGAAAAATGCGGCTTTGCTGAAGTATAAATTGCAGACAATTTCGACATATATGAATTTGGCTGCTAATACGAAAACTCACTCCTTGTTGTTACAGGTTAGCAAACTTGTTTTTGTTGAGCGTTTAATTTACTATTACTATAAACAAAGTAAAAAAATAATTGAAAGTCGTAAATGTGAAATTTAGGATACAACGATTTCCGGATTTTTAGTTTTATGCCTCGGGGATGAGGATCCAGGTGTAATCGAACGGAGCGTTCAAGTTTTTTCGTGCCTGTCTACATATCCTGAAAATCGACCCGTACTCCAAACCTTAAACTATTTTTTGAAAGGTTTACAGTGTGTGATTGAGTATGTATTATAATTTAAATATTTTAAAGAAGAAGTTATTTTTTATTCTGTCTGCACATAAACTAATCCATGCTTAATTATGTCTTTTTTCTAGCAACTCCAATGTCACAGAAGCTACACGAATGTCAGCAGAAAAGCTTTTTAACTATTTGAAATGCCAGGATCATGTGCCACGTCCACTGACGGAATTATCTGATTCTACGAAGAACTCAATGCCCTCACAGAAGGATGCAAACATAGCATCAACAGTTGTAGATGGCAGTGCTCCTACTTCAGTACCGAAGCAGGTTGACTTAAACACCACAATGTCAACCATGAAAAGAAAACACAAAGGCAGAGAAACCGTCTTATACATTGACAACGAAATTCTTCAGCAGGTCAAATTTCCCATGCATTTGCTTGATTTTACATTTTAAAGTTTGAAGTTGTCTACATGATCAAGTGAATGTAGCTGCGCAAATTTAACCTATTCTAAACCGCGGAACTCTGAACTGATATATAGAAAGTGGAAAGGACGAAGATAACTCAAGCATTAATAAAAGTACCTGGAATCATATCCGTAACCTATGATTTGAAGAAAAGGTTTTGCGTAATACGCGGAAAACGGACTGTCCCACCTGAAGATTTTGGGCGTGCGGTGGCAGTACTTAATGTAGCTAATGTGTACTTAGTGCGCAAAAATGAGAACAAGGAAGAGGTGAATAATTTTAGTATATCAGAATATTATGCCGCACCTATCTTAATTGGTGTTTGCCTAATTGAACAGTTTTATATTGCCAGGTTAAAATACTAATGCGAGCAGACAGCAACAGTGATCAAGAAAATCTCCCATTTCCACAATATCCAGAAGAAGCTGAAAATGAAGATGCAGATGAAAGCAGAAGTCTTGCCAAGAAAGAAAAACGTGCTGAAGATACTTCGCTTTTTAAATCCGCTAAAAGCTTCATTAAGCGATCGTTTTACTGGTAGGGTGGATATGGGTAGGTCTTGCTGCGTTTGGCGTTTACCCATTATCTTCGCTTTCGCAGATCACTATGTTATAGTTTAGAGTAGATTTTGTATTTAAACTTTGAAGAATGAGAGACTGCCAATCCGAGGTTAGGTATGATGTATGATTTGATAGTTTTAAGCACAAACGTAATTAATGGTAATGAAGCAAATTCGTACAAACTCACCATGTTATATGTTACGACGTATGCACTTCGGATCATATTGTGTCTTGTAAATGAATAACAGGGAAGAATTAATTCACTTCAGTTATAATTGTATTATTCTAAATCAGGAATTTAAAACTTACATTTTGGTGTTTTTGAATTTTAATCAAAAATCAAGTATTTCTCAAGCCACAAAATTGTTACAGTTTATCTTTTCGATCAAGTAAAACTTGGTAACATCTGCTCAAATCGACATTGAATGTCTTTTCAACTCTTACATTGTTGTTTCGCGCTTAACATATTTATGTGCATCAGTTAACTCTAATTTATAATCATCAGAAATTGACTAACATCTCTAAATAGCACCGTTATAGCAGATAAAAATTTTACGGCTGTAGACGATATCGATAACCAACCGATAAATTAATCTAGCGTCTACGAGTTGCAAAGCTAACCCTTACATAAATTAGTAATTATTCGTTCTTCTATTACGAGTACTTGCTTGGGCGTGGAAAATTAAAATGAAGACATATCAAAATAAAAATCTGTGGATTTCGTGAATATATAGGACAAAGTACTTTCACTTGCAGTATAAATTGTTTAAACCAGTGATATTATATCCATAACTGTAGGATTTCTGAAACATGGTTAATTGTTTTGTAATATCTTCGGTCATTCCCACCCGGCAATTTGTAAGACAGTGTAAAATTCTCTGACAAAACGGTTTAATTATAACGTCTATTTACCGACATGTGTAAACGTTCTTCTCATACACGTATCCAGAAAAATGAAAAACTAAACTCGAGACAACTCCGTAAGCTGATAAAGTAATATAAATAGACCAATAGACCTGCGCTGTGTCATATAAACTAGAGTGATCAATCATGCGATTCATAAAAAATTACGTATTTATCTGTAATCCTGCAAGACCGTTGTATACAAGCTAAGTTTCTTCTTGCATTTTCTCGTTCATAATTAAATCTTAGTAAAAATTTTTAGGGTCCCTACTTTGATTTGCTTTCACCCCAGTCATCCCATGACCAATCATCGGATTTCCGTGGCGAGACTTTAGTGTTAGCACCAGCATTTCGTCCTCCACCCGAGCTTTTTGAATTCGTAGAGCTTGACTGGTATCCGTTTTGCCCCCAATCATCGCCCCAGTCATCCCAGTTACCTTCAGGCGATCTAAAACGTTAAAACACAAGTCATTACACGAAGAGTTCATAGATTCGTGCATTCAGTTCCTCTGTACCTCATTCGAAACAATATTAAACTTACTTATGAGTTCCAGACATTCCACTGAATTCATTCGGACTTTCAGGAATTGGCTCATGACTGTAAGAATTGGAATGGTTCAAGCTATTACTAGAAACTGACTGAACTATACTGGAAAACCCGTCCTTGAAGCCCTTCTTACTAATCTCGGAAACCTGTTACAAATAAAAAACCAATAAATAATTAAGGCAAACGATGTCCATAAAAATAAATATCCTTAACAGATATAATAGCAGATCAGAGAAAACGTTATTATCATGGTTTTCAGGCAATGTAGGTAAATCAAAACATCATTTCAATCCTATAGAATATTCAATTCAGCAATACGACTATATGATACCTTCTCTGACACAGATCCCGATAGCTCTTGCGCTTTCTGTGATGCAATTCCACTAATTTTCCACGCGTTTTCACTTGCAGAAGAAGCTATTTTTGTTGCTGCCAATGAAAACATGCTCCATCCCTTCGATAGGGAGGTTACTGCTTGATCAAGAACTTCATTGGATTGTCCTCCTCTCGGTGGAGGGTCCATACTGTATCCAAATCCTGTATATCGTCCACCCTCTGAAACCAGGGAATAAAACAATAAGCTTTCACCAACAAGATGAGAAATTCATAAAGGGTCCTCTTAAAAGTTATTTTATACCTGCAGGTGTTAAATTTTCAGGTCTACCAGCATTTTCTAATTTTTTCTTGTCCGCAAATGTCAAGCTTCCGCCTGGATTTCCTCCGCCCTGGTACGACGAGCCACCAGAGTAATAGTCAACATTGTCACCACCATTTTGATAACCTCCGCCGTTCGAGTAGGCTGAAGAACTTAATCCACCATTTTTTGGAAATGCGGGAGTGGATGCACTCTTTGGAAACTCTTTCGAAGAGCCATTGGCACTACTGCTGCTAGAAGACGTATTACTTGATTTCTTGACACTGGTCCTGCTTGCCTTTACAGTTCTCTTGGCGCTCGTTTCATCCCAAGAACTTCCTTGGGCTTCAGTTACAATCTAGGGTTGGAATATACATCAAGCTTATAAATACTTTTAATTCTAAAACAGACACATCGAGCAATAAATATATAAACATATAACTTACTTTATCACGATATAACGCTGCAGCTCCCGTATTATACTTCTGCTGGATTCCCATATTCGGATCGTAATCAGGCTGATTTTCCAAGAAATCCTTGGCTTTCCTGTTTCCTCCAACCTGATAATTTAAAATGAACATTTAAAAAATTTGCTCTGGACTACAGTTATTTGGTCTGCAAAGTGCAATAAGTATGCTACCTTCATTTTCTCTAGTTCCACATCTTTCCATTTGTCCATAGTCACTGATCTAAAATCAAAATGCAAATTTCCCAATGTAACTACCAAATTTTTCCTTTGAAATAATTTTTTTTTGTAAAACTTTAACTCGCCCATTACCTCACAAAACTTAAATGGACACCTAGACCTCTATGCTTTCCACTGCATTCTAAACAGATCCAAATTCCATAACTGACTGAGACCCATTGCGGATTATGAGCCCCACATTCAAAGCATTTCTGCAAAATCGAAACATCAAATTAGCAAATTTACACACAATTTTTGGAACCAGAAATCGGATAAGTAACTAATATATATAGTATAGACACTTACATTGTTTTCATCCTTATGTCGAAGGTCTTGTAGAACACGTCTTGTTTTTGGGCTGGCCATTGTTACAAAACGTCTCAACTAATCAGTCCCTACCCACGTAAAGTTACAGTTAAAACAAACGAATTTAATGGTGGTGAAAGTTGCAGAGATAAACTGAATGATTTGGAATAATTGGAACGTTTCAAAGTTGGAATCTGTCTACGTGCACTGGAAATATGCGTCCGATTCCGATGTGCTTGGAACTCTCAAATAATCATACTTTCAAGAATTCAACTTTGTCGCAAGCATGGAGACGAGACGGATAAGGGTGAAGGGGCTATGGCTATAATGAGGGCACGACTACAATGGAAATATGGAAAGGTCAGAAGAAAGAAAGCATGATTTCCAAACCTCGATTCCTTTCAAAATATCTTAATTTCCTCATTCACAGACTTTTATGCTCAAATCAGGGGAAAAATGTACTTTCTCTTTTGGCTTAAGTTATGCTTGGAATGAATGCTGGATATATTTTTAACCATGGATGATGGATGTTTAATGTTTTGTTCAGTATAAAAAAAAGTGGGCCACCAGCCACCACCACGACTGAAGAGATAAAAAATGAAAGGGTAAATGGCAACGAACTAGCAAGACCAAGACAAGATATGTCAAATTAGTTACAATTTTATCCTAATGCCTATACACACTCAAGACGTCTCTATACTTAAATTTTTTGAAGATGTGCTATATAGCCTCAGAGATGTAATGCACGTTAAGATTTTTTTAAACGAATGCTCATTGAATTTTAAGATTCAGACAATTTGGTGGAGATTGCCTTGGTTTGGGTAATAATTTCGAGAGACAATTGAGTGAGAGTGAGAGAAGATGTGCAATAAGTAAGCAAAAAAGTATGCTATGAGGAGGAACGGGAAAATGTGTGCAAGAGGATACTCAGGCAATTAGGTGCTTCGTTTAATGCATGCATTTCTGTTGAATGTGAATATGCTGGCTGACGTATATGGTGCAAACCCTAAAGAATTCTGTACTTGACTTCATGTATTTTAGTATATAGTTTTTCCCTTTAACCTGCAAATGTACTCATTCCTAATCCCTTTCAATAAAATTGGGAAAGTTTCATTTGCACACTCACACACACACATGGATATTATGCTATAGTGTGCACAGTGCACAATGAGAGATGTACGTCATCATATATCCACAATACTAAAGTCAAGTCACGTCACAGTGTTCTTATATATGAAAATTCGTACCTAAACTTGTAGAAATGTACCTGGTCATGGGTATGGTGGGTATATATGTAATGTAGGAGATCGTCCTTCTAAGAAAGAGGATCTTCCAGAAATGTTGGGTGGAAATTCGTGGCACAAAGGGAGTTATGGATGTGGGAAAATTTGGAATAGGATTTTATTCGGGGATTTATATTTTTTACGTAGATTCATCTTAATCAGGGTTTTATAATGGTCCTCAATGTATCATTAAAATATATGAAATGAAGATCTCGGGCTGACTTTCTTGAACATATGGAGTAAGGAGAACGTGTTGATTCGATTCGAGTGGGATGTTAAACGGTAGTTGTTGTAATATAATATGAATGAGGATGTATGAAGTGAGGACTGTTCTTCAATGTATTGTTGTATTCTTTTACATTCACGTTTCCCTATTAAAATGTCTGAGGGAAAGGACGTTCATTCAGCTCGCAATTTTTCATGCTAACTTGTAAATCCGTATTTGTCTGCATTCCATATGTACATACATGCATTGTTCATATATATTTGCACATATCGAAATTATACCTATAATGTTGGTGATGACGAACAACGAACTGCCTGCATGTATGCTGGGACTTTTGGAGATGATGACGAATACATGCAGCCAGGCTCTGACGTGGAACTTTTCAATCCAACTCACTCTTTATAGACCAATATATCATTCATAAATAACGATTATGTGGTTAACTAGACGCAATCCTTCACCAAACAGACAAGGAAATGATGTTGAAGGCCTTGGAAAATGCTTTTGCATGCTTATAATGTAGTTCGTTTTGTTCCAATCAGTAGAGCAATTGCACCTATCCGACCGAATAATCCGTTAGTTTAGTATTACTTTGTTCATGCTTGACTTCATGTGGACGTCGAGTTCTTGTGATGAGCGAGTGCAGATATAGTATGTGATGTGATACATGTATGTATCTTTGCTTTGGAAATAATTTTTAGCAATCAGATAATCAGTATATATGGATAAATCAAACTCAAAATTGCTTTATTCCAGCAAAGCTTTTACCAGACAAATCACGATTAACTACATGAGTAACTTAAAACAATGCATAATACATATTATATGAATGATATTACATGTGTACATCTATGCCTAACTTATTTTGAATTTTAATTATCTTGTAATGATTCTGCGAACTAATATAGTGCTAGAATTTATGTTTTACTTTAACAATATTAACTATTGCCACAAACACAAAGTCGAAATACATTAAAATTCGTTATTACATCTGAATCTATATATGTTACTAGTCTGACGAGACTGCTGCGAGCTGCGACAGAAAGACATTTTTAAATATTTGATTTGAAGCTGAAGGCTACTTAAATTGCAAATGATAAAAAGGTTTTAGTAAAAGTTGAAATATATGCTCATAACGTGAACATGAACACTGGGAGTTTGAATGACAAAAGCTGGGTTAATGAACAAACGTAAAATGTACTAAACTATGCGCATATCAGTATTTTATTCGTACACCATGTATTGTCTAAACAGCCGGGCACCGTCGTATTATACTAAATGTAGTCAAGTTATTGGTAACAGTTTAATGTATTCTTAGGTTAATACCGATAAAAGCATATTATGCTGTATAATAACAAATCTCAACTTTCGATGTTATGCAATTTCAAAGCTGAAGGCCGCTTGGACCGTTTTAACGTTAACTAATCGTAAGTTCAAGTAACAGACATAAGTAATATTTTACTAACCTTGAACGAATCTACTCGTGACTATACTTAGGTAATAGTAATGGGTAACCTGTGGGTTAAACAAGTACGAAACGCTGGTCTATAAACTACACTACACATATGCAGACTGTGACAGCTTTGTTTCGTAAAATTGGTATTGAAATTGAATGCAACTTTTATGATTTATGTCAGCATTACATTGCAAATAAATTTGTTAAAATAGGGCATTTTATGAATGTCATTCATCAATAAAACTCATGACACATATTATAAAGAATATCATTTATACCTTACTTCGAGGTCGACACAACTATACACGACAGCATAAGCATACATTATAGTAACGCAATACCGACACCTCCCTCATCCAATTAAATTAAATACATATGATGAACTACATGTGTCTTAATCACGACTGTCAAACCCTGTTCAACATTTTTTTTACATTTCTGTCACTTCCTTCTCCTCTGCTTCCGGCGACTCTTCAGACATCAGAGGTAAGCTCTTCTGTGAATCTGTAAGAAGAATTTATCAGAATCAGACTCTCTTGGAAAATGGAACTACTGGAGGAAAAACTACTCTACAAACTATCTAGAGGAACAATATCAAGCTACAACTAACATTGTCAAAAATGCGTGTCTCTACGAGTGTTTCATGAAGCAGAGTTTAATTTTACACGACCTTTGTCATCCTCTTCCACAGATTCTTGGTTGCTTGCATGCATTGCTGACACGATGTCCATTCGAGAGTCTAATGAATACTGTTTGCCGGCCATTATCATCCCTTTGATTCTACGGCGAACCACTGAAAACATAATATTGGTTTAGAAAAATTTCGCAGCTCCTTCCATAAACGATCGCCTTTCACTCTTGTCACTTTCACTAAATTATTGTATTTTATTCTTACGTGACTCACCAGGAGAGCTATTATCCAAATCACTCAGCTTGAGTTTTCTTTCAAACTCCTTGAACAGCTCATTGCTGTCAAAGATAGCAGCAAAGGAGCCGTTAATGATCTTTGGCGACATGGGAGAATTGGCAAGGAGGAGCGATGTTCCAAAGTGTGAATTCCGAAGTCGCGTTTCTGCCAAAGGTACTTTCCTTGCGGGGACCATTGGGATATCCTTGATTTCTTCGTTGGAAAGTACAGCGCGAGCTGTTTCCTTAATTACTGCCCAGTCCGTGCAAATATCCTCGACCGTTGTTTGGGGCGAAGTGATCGTGAAACGGATCACGTATCGACCCTGTGAATTTCATTATAAAAATGTGTCAGTAAGGATTTCCTCAAATTATAATCATTCCTAAAGTTTTCAAATATACTACCTTCAATGACGCTGGTACGCAGTGAATTTTTCCAGATGCATTAAGTCGCTTCAGTAGCCTGCAAGAATCAGAGGACACCCGAAATTTATTCCACGTGAAGGTCTTCAGAGCCTTCACAAGGTTGCAATTTTAACCTAATTATTATTCTTACGCTTCAGTTAATTCGTTATCCCCTCGAAGTCGAAAGACAACCAATCCGAGATGTCGCTTCGCTGGAATTTCAAATCGGCTATCTGCAGCTACCATCGCCTCAAATCTAGCAGCTAACCGAACACTCTGGAAAAATTGTATGCGTCACGTCATTCATGTGGGATGAAGTTCAAGATGAATTGAAAATGTATTTTTAAAGAAATGTTTTGTTCTCAGTTGCGTCACACAGAGACACAAATATGACCAAAGTAATCTACCTTTCGTATGTGTTCCTGCAATCCCTGAACCCCAAACGAGCGGAGCACAAACCAAAGCTTTAGAGCTCGAAAGCGCTTGCTGAGTGCGATTTGCCAGTGCTGAAAACAAACATTTTTACAAAATTGGAAACATATATTCCTGCAGCCTGACATCTTTGCATCAAATTGTAGCCCAGCCTATGACGCTGTATGTTTAAAATTTGAATGTAAATGCCAACTCAGGAGGAATGCAAAATTGAATAGTTAACCATGTAATCAATAGCCATTCCAGAGTTTTCATGCTGCAAGTATAGAGGATCAACGTTGAACGTTCTATGAAGTGCCCCTGCGTCTTGAACCTAGTGGAAAGTATAAAGAAATATGAGAGAAAACTGCATACAATATTATATTTTTCCTTCTGAAGAAGGATATTCACATTCATGAGCTGATTCATATCACTGCAAAATTCGCATTCGTCTCTTAAAACGGAAAAATAAAAGATTTTCCGTCTTCACATCTGAATTTATTCGTAGGAGTCTACTTTCAGCTTGAGTTAGAGCTCCATATCATATTCCGTGAAATGTATTAGGGTTTTTCCAGAGCCACGCTTTCTTTTGGTTATGGAGGGTACACAATTACACATATACTTCTGGAGTGGAAACAGAGACAGTAGTACTCACCCACATAGCAGTACAGTCAAAATGAACCATGAGCCACTTGGAAGGATTGAATGCGAACGAGTTGGCGTTCTCCACTCCTTTCATCCATCCACGAAACTCTGGACAAATGAAAGCACTTCCAGCATACGCTGCGTCAACGTGTAACCACAAATCTGGGAAAAAGTTATACAAAAATGCATAGTGTAGTCCTGAAATCATTGCATTTTCCATCGCCCACGACAAAAGTTTTAAATACATTTCTGTTGAAGTAAATGGATACATTTGGGATGATGTATGGTACAATATGAAGTGTTCTCTCTTAGATGTGTTAATAGCTACTAGATTCACATGATCACATTCCTCTCCTCTTCCTTACTTTCTAATTTTTGTTGGAGGATTAAATGCAACAAGGACACTGAATGATGAGAGCTGGAAAAGATGAGGCGTAAACATCTTCTGCTTTCGCTTCTTTTAAAAAATGTATCTGTGCTGGCTTTTTGTTGAAATTAATTGCAAGAATACTTTTTTACAGTAATAATACAAATGAGAACTTGGCAAACAACAGGAAATGAAATGCTACAGGACAAAATCTGAAACAAGAAATGGTTTGATGTTTAATGAAAAAGAAGATCTCTCAGAGTGCTATTAACTAAATTGCAGAAGAAAGAACATGTGCTTTTGATTAGCCACACACTCCATTTTTACAAGAAACATAGGAAATGTAATGAGAATTTACTAATCTTTTAAATCGTTAAAAATAAGCTTGTATTTCATACTTTCCTGTCGGCACACGGATCCAAGTTCTTCCAAATTGTCAAAAGCGCAAGATCCAGTTGTCCCCAGAGTCGCGCACACCTGGAGCAGTTATACCATTATTTTTGTCAAATGCCATATATTATCACTCACTCGAAGAACAGACAATAGAGATATTCTCCTCACCCAGAATGGAATGAGACCGTTCCCCTTATCATTCCTGATGGCAAATGAAAGAGCTTCTCCATTCATTGATAGACATTCATCGTCGCTTTCAAGATAATGCATCCTGACAAGGCCTATCAACCCTGCTTTCTCCACACTCGAGTGGGCCTACAAGCGTTTGCAAACGTTCAACAAGTTAAAAGAGTAGCAAGTAGCCCCGGGTATGGGGGTGCATCGGTTTTTGTCCAATTGATTATTAAACAACGAAGTCAATAATATTTACCTGATCTGAGCAATAGGCAACCAGTCTTGCATTGATTTCTGAAGATGACAGATCTGGATATTGAGTTTTACACCTTCGAATGGCCTCTGATCGCCCAGCCATAAGTGCGATGAAAGTAGATTCACTTGCAGTAGTCTACAAAAAATTGTAGTGACCAATGTTATGTTAACAACGTTTTCATGCCCCCACGCAATTTCATTTCATAACATAATAACACTCTTTTTCCAGTTCGAAATACACCGAGTCTCCTAAAAAATCGTAGTCATTTTACATGGAAAATGTGGAGGTGTAAGATACTCTACATATCAGATACTTTGGCAAGCTTCCAAGTGCTTTCTCCTCTAATGCGTTTGGTAAACACGATGAGGAAAAATGAGAAATACAAACATCTCATAAACCGACAATGACTGCAGTCGGGATTCGGCTACGTGGATGGCCAACCTGAATGAATTTCCTGCAAGTGTGCATGTAAACGTGTGAAATGGAAACTCGAGTGTTTTCAATAAATTCGCCATAAGTGCGATATATTTTTATTTTTCTTGACTGACATGTATACCTACAGAGAATTCGGACTTTGGAGAGAAAGAAAGGAAATATTTTTTATTTCAGTTTATGCTCTTTTCCTTACCTGGATTACACCACCACCGAGGCAATCTTTGGTCGAGTGAAGAAATGTCGGTGGTAGGCCAACCATTTTACCTAGCCAGTCCATCACAATTGTTTCTAGTTCTGTGCAAGCTGGACTTGATGCCTGATGGATTATAATTAAAATATCGGAAATGGCAATTTGTGAGAATCTTTCAATGCCCCATCACCATTCCACACTCACCCAGGTAAATCCCAAGCAGTTAATTGCATCAGCCAGCATGTCCCCTAAGAGAGATGGGTATGAATTTAGGGCTGGAAAGTAGGCATGCTAAAAGATAAAATAGATTATGCTTGTTTATGTATCTCAATTCTCTTAAGATATTAGCATATTTCCAAAGAATCTATAGTTATGTACCATATGTGGACTTTGCCAATGAGTTACCTGCAAAAAACAATAAACATTCAACGAAAAAATATATATGCTTCATTGCATCATAATCAAATCATACTGACAGTATTTAAGTGTGGATATTTTAAAAGTATGCTGGGTTTTAAAGTTCTAGAATCAAGCACACAATCAGACTAGATGTATAATAAGTGGTAGTTTTCGTTGGTGATTTCAGTCTTCAGATGAAGGTAAATATATTGTTCGTTCAACGACCACCTTACCCCTGGAAGTATAATCCTTTGAAAGTCTTCAAATATATCGTGGTAAGATTCTCCCTCTTGTGGGGCTTCTCCTGGAATGAGTGGTCTCATGTAGCCTGGTTTTACAGCAGGAAACACACGTCGGGCTCGAATCCCGGTCAAATAGTCAGCTATAAAGTCGACCATTTCCTTCCCTGTGTAATTGAATGACGATGAGACTAGTTAGAATAGTGTAGTGGTACATCTGCGCTCTTTTAATTGGAATTGTCACTTTATCCTCAATTATCCGTGATTGTGATGAAATAAGGAAAGTTGTAAATTAGACAATAAAAAGTGAACACAATGTCTATATCTGATGAAACAAGTTATTTTTATGCACAGTGCACCTCCTCGGCTCGGTTGGAAGAGATATAGGCATATGCTTATAGACGTTGATTTTGGGTTGGACTGATGCATAACATAAGCATTTGTTGTAAAAAAAAGGTTCATTCTCTTATTTCTTGAGGAACCTGCTTTGAATTGCAACTTGAACTTTATTTGCTACTTGCAACAAGATTCAGATTGAGAAAAGCAATTTGGAAGGAAATCAGACGAAAAAAGAGAGTAAATGACACGAGAGTAAATATAATACCTCTTTGGCGATACTCCTCCACGTCCATCTTTTTATCGGACCTGGCCAGGAACTTCTCTGCCAAGTAAAAGTTCAAGGAACGAGTCAATCTACTTAGAAACACTTATAATTGGATTACGAGCCTGTCAAATGTAAACAATACCAAACCAATGGATTACAAAAAGAACAATATCACTTCACTTTTGTACATTCCAAACATTCTCACAGCTCAACTGAACACGTTTCGAAAGAAAGCTCACGTAAAAAATTCTAAATACACTTGGATACTTCCAAAAAAGCTATTCTTTGCACAAATTGGCTTTTGTGTGCAAAAAAGGTGCGAAGTACTAACTTGCAAAATTTTACGATCTCACCGACTTTGACTTTCTATACAAAATTCAATTCTAGAAACTGTAAAACCAGAAGTAAGTATGAATTGATGACAACGAGGATAGTTTTTCAAGCAGAAACACAATTACCCAATTGAAAGATCTGTTGAGAGATTGAAATCGCCCGTAAACTATAAGATTTTCACCGAATTTTAGCTGGTCATCATTCTTCACTTGTGATATCTTTTGTTCATATATTTTGTCTTGCAACAAGAATTATTCGTAATCACAGTGATGATCTGAGCAGACTGCACTGATGTCGTTAGATGTATGTATTAGTTCTTTCTGGTAACTGTTGAGTGATACTAATGGAATCCTGCTGCTCCTCCTTGAAACTACACTTTCCGTACACAACCCATTTTTCTTCGATAATAAGTAAGAGTAGGGCTTCAATCGGTAACCCGAAATAATCCTGTAAGTTTGTCCGCAAAAAAATACTCTCGCATATGCCGTTCTGAGAAAACTTAGTTCTCAATGACAAAATCCTTACTAAAGCTTCAGTGAGAACTCCGAACGGGAGAAAGTCACTCAAGTAATCCTGTGTGTAGGCCGTCGGCTTGACTTTTAACAAACAAATAATGCAATTCTAAGTAGGTGCAGAAACTAGCCAGACACACGTAATGCGAGAAAGTAATTTTGTGTCTTTCCGGATAAAACAACGTATTCTGAAGATGTTGTGTGAAGACTTTAATAGTGATTTTGTGCTATTTTCCTTTTATTTTATTTTCCACAACGAAGCCAACTCACCGAAGTGTGTGTATCTTTCCACATGCAATGAGAGCTCCGTGAACGGATCGAGTGTCTGTGAAAAAATGAAAAAATCTCTCGGCTTTTCTTCAACTAGACACGGAGAACAAGCCTCCAAACACAATGGATCAAGGGGAAAACCACTAATTCTCAGTTTCTCAACGAAAAGGACTGGACGACGAGTTGGTGGTGGCATTCTGCGGGACACACTTGCAGGAGAAAGAGGGATGAAAGCTGCGCTGCTCACTTTGGAAAAGGAATGTGAAATCTGGAAGGGGAACGATGAAAACTTAATGCAAGTTACAACGTAAAAGGGACACCGACACGCTTTATTCACGCCTTATATTTTTCTAAAATGTAGAGCAAAACATTTACTGCATATAAATCATGTAATTCCAGGTTCGAGTGATAAGTCATTTCAGCACAATTTTCAAAAACATTCAAGTTAAAAAATCACCTTTTAATGTCCTTTTACTGAATATTATTTGAACTGGTATGGTCGAAAAGGAGTATACATTTTGCAATAAAATAATTCTAAGAGTTTGATGAGGGGATATAGGCAATAGTATTCCAAGTTTCCAACGCGGTATTGATATCGTTACTCCTTCTCAATCCCAACGATCCCAACCTTATAAAAAAAACCGAGAGGAAAAATCAGTGAATACTTGAAAAGCCTATTAAAATTAAATTAAATTTTAAAATGTCCGATAAAAAGCTACAAATAAATTTTAATTAGTCATACGTTAGTGATAATTCATCAATAAAAATTATTGCATGGGATGTGAAATCATGAGGTAAGGCCTTGTCAGCCGTTACAAATGCAACAATTTTAAATAAATTTACATTATTCTGTG
>JAQFZW010000703.1:0-45405 GCA_034687055.1 Heteromurus nitidus | reverse complement strand
AGTTATGGTGTCGGAAAGAACAGAATTTTTCTACATTTTATGGTTATTGTGAGTCTAAATATCTTGGTACGTCCGTTGTCTACATGATTCAGTGATCCAGAGCCGTCGTAAATTTTCACCCGGAAAGATTGTGAGTAACTTTTACATTATTTCTTTGTTCGTTAATTGAAAAAATAAAATAATGAATTTTAGCAACGGTTTGTGTGAAAACAAAGCATGTGCATTTATAGTATAAGTAGTAGTTATCAGTCAGACCAGGATAAATGATAAATCTAAGCTGTAAGCACAATGACTTGATAACCAGTATTGAAGTCGAACATAATATTCAACTTTACATAACAGTTTATGATTTCTTTGTTTGGTTGAAGATGCTTGATCATTCATTTTGGAGTTTTTGGAACAAATGGTGGATGTTGTGATGAACAAAGTAAAGTGCGAGGTAAAAGGATGTAAACAGGCGTAATTACATTTTGACATGCATTTTATGTTGTAGATTCGTTAAAAGTAGATGATGAGATTGGCGAGATTCTACCTTTTGGCACAATTGCTGGAGTCAGGTTTTTTGTAGATGATATAACGATTGGTTATTGTGTAATTAATTAAACAAAGTACAATTTACTTATGTTTCTTATCTAGATTCATTTGTTTGTTGAGAAACTCGTACATCTAACATTTTTGATGTGTGCGTCAATTGTGATTCTTTCCTCGTTTCCTCGTTTCCTCTAATCTAATGATGAACAAACTGTGCAAATCATATTGGTTCTTGCTGATGCTGAGGATTGGAATATGCGCACATGCAAAAACAAAACAAACCCTTTGTTGAGGTTGATTGTGCTAACATAACGCTGCGCATGTACGCAAAAATGTGATTGAAAAATTTCATAGTTTTCATGTTGTTTTCAGGCCTCGTTGCATTTTCTCACAATTAGCATAGGATAATGTAAAGATTAGTTTTTTCAAGTTTACGTATGGACGAATAGTAGATCATCACCCAAAAATACGACGATTTCTACACTTTGTAGACCTACAACCTGCATACCAGGTTTTGTGATTGGTTGATAATGGTAGAAGAAATATGTTTCTTTGCAAAACTATTTCTAAGCTAGTGGAAGTTATTATAGTGTCATAGTGTGCATCTCATAAATCATACGTTATTCTCATTTATCCGAAATCTAGGAGATTATAGTTTCACTACCACTCGTACTAAACGCTATAAATGTTATACAATCGTGGATAAATGGGTAGAATTTATATTTATATAATATTACCTGTTCTCCATTTTAAGATTTTAGGTGGCAACCAATAGGTCTCTTGTGTTTATGAGGTAAACATGGGCAGTAGTCCGTTGGAAAGACAAATTGTGCAGTCTTCACAATAATTAAATATTGATTGTTATGCCAGATTGTTATGTATATGTCAGTTAAAAAGTCAGTTTGACATGATTACTCGCAAAACTTGCAGGTTCATAGCCTTCTTCCACAACGTTTACAACTTTCTCACGCATACGGTATCAATATAAGGCAGCCAAGTAGCAGTATAATTTCAGGTTAAACTGTTGAGTAAGCTGAAAATGTTACGATTATTCGTTATTCCAAAGACAGTCCTAGTCCTGTGATGCATGGGAAGATTTTTTCACCGTTTTGTATAGCTATAATCACACAATGAACCAGCGAAGCACATATATGATGTTAACATGGAAGTATTCTAATTTAATTATTCTGTCAATTCGGAGGGAATTGGACTCTTGCCACATGTCTCAATCATTGAAACCCCAGGATGCATGTGATTTAACATGAGAACAACACCTGAGATGACTAATTGTAAATGTTTTTGTTTCCAACTTTCCAACCATCCACATGAATGGGCACAAGTGAAAGCCGAAACAATAGTTGCTAAATCCAATGACACAAAACTTGAACACTTGGTTGAAAATATTTGCGAATAATGTTACAAATCAAAAAATATAGGACACTTCATGACTTCCTTATGTTTATGCATAAAACTTCGAAAAACTGAACTCACAAATGGAAGCGAGCCTAATCCTCTCATAGTTCGTTTTGCATGTGTGATTTGTAATTGTATAATACGCAAATTATTAAAGTCCCCCAAGTTGAGATTTTATGACCACCATCGCTGTACGTGAGTGAAGTCTATGATTTTCGGAGGACGCATCACAGTAACTTACTCCTGTGAAACTTGCCACTCACTACCGCTGTTGTCGTCACAAATCTTTACTGAAGCAGAAATCTCGATACTGGTATTAAAATACAATTGTTCTGTTCTGAGCACATGTACTTTTTTGTGGGACTGGCTTTACCACATCTCTGTCTGCTGTGATTTGAGCACAATCAGTACTTGTATTGACTGAAGATGGAATGGTTGGTAAACAAATGTCCCACATTGACAAACTATCTCTTGATAGATGAGGATAGGTAGGATCAGGATGTTTCATACGCCGTAATACATGGTTAACGATGTGCTCTGGTGTTTTTTCCAAAGCATATTATTTTAATAGAAAGTCAAGTATATCACAGAGTAGTTCTGGCTGAAGACTGAAGTTATATTTTCTATTTAATGTTCATCATTTGTTGTCACGTTGTGAATTGTGAATCGTGGTGAGGAGTGCTTCCGTCGCTGACTGAGTGCGGACTTCAGTAGATTGCCAAATAGCGAAGCACCATGGGCTTATCGCATATAAATATGTTGTGTAATCGTTATAACCAGAAGTGTACAATTTTTTTTGGCGTGATTGTTTCATCCTTCCTTGTATCTTCTTGACGCACAATGAATAAAGAGTAGTTTTGTAATTTCACCAGACACCTTCAACGGTGAACCTTGGAACTGAATTTCCATGCTTTTCACAAAGACTAGGATTTCAACAGTCTTATCAAAAGTAACAGAGGAAAACAAACTAAAGATATATTCGGCCACAAAAGAATCAACAAATTTCAGTCCGTTCTAATTCCAAAGAATGAGGAGGGCTTCTACAGCCAATTCCACGGTATGTATGTTTTGATATCGTGACTTCAGCTTTCAATGCTCTCCACTTCCATGAAATACCAATATATCACGAGACCGCATGCATTTCGTGCTTGTGTATCATGGATAGCTAGCTTCCCCATATTCTTGCATTATTCCTCCTGTCCTGTTGTACTAACCGATGTACGTGTTTGTATTTTGTATTATGAAATGCTTCGACTATTGTGGAGTACTTTGCCCGCATGCGTGTCTCCACTTTCCAGTGTTCTCAAATATGGACATGGCTTTGATTGTCTCATCGTCGAAGCATACATGCATGAAGGCATATCAAGAATGTAAATCCATTGCGTTAAATACAAATAAGAGGAAGCTAAACAGTGTTCCTGGAGTAATTTATTAATGAGCATGAACCGTTGTTCTCACTTGATTTTCTTAATTATACTAGAAATTATGGTGAAATAATCAAATTACTGAAAGCTATATGTCTAAAATGAGTAGAATAACTGCTTGAAAATTTCATTTTGAAGATTGCGTCAGAGTCGTGATGATTGGTTGTTGTGAATATGTTTCAAGCTGGTTCTGCAGTTAACTTCGTCAACTAACCCATTCATTCAGTTTGGCTTAGTCGAGTCATAAATCAAAAGTACCATTATTAACGGACATAGTAATCGGATTAATTCCCGTATTTCCCACAGTGTGAATACATATTCTAAAGCCATCCATGAACAAAAAGTAGTCTTTGTTCCCAATTTAAATTTCTATCGGGATTCCTTTTCTCTGATCCGAAAACTGGTTCGGACTTTAAACTGTGAACTTAAAACGCTAGCGTACAAATCAAATCTAATTAAGGAGTAAGTACATTCGCACTTTCAATCTGCTTACAAGCTTTATTTTCAATTTCAGCAACCTCCCTGTATGAGGCGTGGGGTCAAAGCTTAATTTCATAAGCTCATTTAGTTTAGTATATCTGTATGCCTATCTGTATTGTTACAGAAACTTGACAAAAACGAGACAAGTTGTATGCTAAAGTCGAGGTCATGTCATGAGTAGCTCTTTCGTCTTCATTACTGTCATCGGAGCATGGCTTTTATTAGGCAGAGTCGATTAATGCGAACTGGTTATAAGGTACTCCTTCTTTGCGCTGTAAAAGTAATCTATGAATGAGATGAAGGTTGAAGCACTACTTCCACCACACTATTACCTGAAGAATTTGGCACATCCTATTTATGCAGTCCCTGAGAGTATGTGCCGTTGGTGCGGTTGCTATCTGCCGTGATTATGAATATAATGACAGATTATGCATTTCTGTGGTACATGGTATATATGTTTAAGATTTGTTGTTATCTTCCGACGTACAATAATAATAAAATATTGTTTGCAGACTTCACTCTCTATGTAATCTCTGGCAGACGAAGAAACATCTGCACCTTTAGTTTCATTGTTTCCCTATTAAGGATGCACAAATACGAATGTGCGCATTTCATTGTACATAGACAATCGTAGATCGTGTGCAGACGGATATTGTCAGCATTTTAAAAATATCACAAGCTACGCTGTATCTAAATGTGTATAGGTAACATACGATACGATCATACGAATATTCTGATGCATTTAATTTCTTGTGTACATATATCCGTCTTTTAGTAAAATCACTAACTTCCAATGGCCAAATTTATTCACCATCACAGGATTATTATGTAAATAATACTTATCTTGAGAAAATCATATTTGCCCTCCGTACCTGATACATGCAAAATTTATGAATGTGCTACCCAACTTCCATCTTTGCATTTCTCTGTTATGATCTTTGCCTTTATTTTTACTCACAAAGATGCTTGCCACCTGTCTAAAGGTATTAATATTAAGTGTGTGAAGATTATACAGTCGAGCATATCTGTATCGTAAAGTGAGAATTGCAAGACATTTCATTCGTAACTGGAAGGGGACAATGGGACAAAAAGTCCATAATTAAGTCAATCTAACAGAAGGATTTTGTAAATAGGTATCACATTATGAAGGGTAACTGTTAAGTCTCCATCCAAGACTAACTCAACGAATGCAAGGCGACTTACAATTGAAGAAGGAACATTTGACATTTATAACTCATCATTTAGGTTGCTTCTGATATTTCCTAAAACAACCAGCGTGTGTTACGCTTATGCATTTCTTGTGCAGTTGATGCAAGCTGCAGCAGATAGGTAGAACGCAGTAAACAGTTAAATGTTGCACGATGGTACATTGCATTGCGTAGCCGCAAACAAGTCTTTTCCTTTCAATTAGTATGCATATGTGTTACAGAAAGGTAGAACAGGACCTTGGCCCATCTTTTCCTGTGTCCTAGTATGGTAGATCCCAACTAACTCGTTTGGCTTCGTACCTGATCTGATGAGTAAATTGCACACTTGCATATCTTACATCCTTCCGATTCATCCATATATACAATTTGCGTATGCGATACAATAAAATGTATAATAACTATTGCTTTTTTAGTACACGAAATTACTAACAATTGTAGAACGATTACTTCACGATGTATTACGTGCTCTCATTTTTGTCACTTTTACAGGCATTTTTTTGAAGACAGAAATCCGTTCGTGTACGTATGTAGATAATATGGCTTCTTCGTCAAGAAGGCTTTTCGCATCTTCCGGTGCGAGTACTTCGCTTGCAGGTGATTCCGGCAGAGGATCCAGTAAAAGAGCAAGGTATAGCAGTAGCATCAGGTACAGAAGGAGATTTTCGCTACCCTTAGTCGGATTTGAAGATTTAGAATTGAAACCTTCAGCTAGAAGCTTTTTGGATCTTGATATGAGGTTTTTCCCACTTGGTTAGTGCACACGATGATTACATTGTTTCATGTTTCAGAAATGCGTAGTGTGGTTTGGAAATTCCAGTGTCAAATCTTGAAACAATGTGCCATTGATACTCAACAATATTTATGTTTGTGACATCCATGGTTTAGGTATTCAGCCAGGAACAATTTGGGAAATTAAGGGACCTGAGAAGGCCGGAAAAACATTTATGCTTACATATTTCATTGCAAGGTAAGATCTGCAGCTTTGCTATTTTCATATGATGTATGAGGTTTAGGTATTTCCGGCGACTTCGCCTTGGGACAGTAGCAAGGCCTGAGCAGGGATTTGTGATAAACCATGAATGAAAACTTTTAGTAAAATTAGCACTTTTTTGCCATTTCAACCACAATGGTTCATGTTAGTATGCAAGAATGGTTTTGCTCATAGTGAGTTGAATCACTGAGTACGTCAATTGGCAAGTTGTGGTGCGCACTACAATGGAAATGAGTCATCGTTGACGTCTTGTCCAAAATATACTTTATACTCAAAATTATGTTTACCGGATTTCCTATTTTAAATCAAGATTTGAGATGGTTTCATATGTAGCCTTTGAATTCCAAATTCTGGCAGCTTTTTCTTATTACATAATTGCAGGGATTTGAATTGATATTTTCAGAATGGTGTCCATTTACCCGGAGAAGAAAGTTGTACTAATTGACACTCGTCACAAGTTCAATGTTAGAAACTACATCTCTATCCTATGTCATATTGACTCAGACTTGAAATCGCAGCGGGCTAACTTTGACAGCAAATCTCCTGAGGTTTTAATGCGGAGTTGTCCAAAAGTAGCCTCGTACTTGGACCGAGTTTCTATTATCAGATGCTATTCTGCTGAAGACCTATTGTTCACAGTGGGACCAACCGGCGAATCAGCACTAGAAAAGCAATTGCTACACGATCCAAAAATTGGCTTGGTAGTAGTCGATGGAATTGACAATTTCTCATTCGCGGACAGTTTCACGTCTCCAGTAGCTTATCAGTGGGCAAATATTATGCAAGATTTGAAGGAATCTGTGAGGAAGACAAGATGTCCTGTCATATGTAGTACACTAATTCCAGTAGGCAAACACGAGTACCGGCGAAGACCGCTACCGGTACGAAGTGCACAAGGGAACGCAGCTCAACCTCAGGCGCAATGCAACGATGCTGAAGTGACAGATGACAATACACCACTAGTTCAAGGACAGCAAAGTATTCATGATGACCAAGAAGAAGAATTGTCTAGTAATCTCATAATAGACTATAGCTCATTTACAAATGTTTTGGAAATTGTTCCAATGAACTGTGGGGAAAAGGAGAAACTCTCCCATCCTCAGGGAAGACAAATAAATCATTATGCTATTGCTTACCTTCGTTCCAGGCATAATGCGAACATGGCTGGATCCGACGAAAGCCATCGCGTAAAATTTTCAATATTTTCAGACATGTTGTGGGTAGACGAATCGAAACACTTGTAATTGTTTTCAACTCTGCACTTCTTAAAACTTTGAAAAATGTTTAGCTGCAATTTCAATAAATTTATGTTGAACAATAATTAACAGTCCACTGTATTACACATGTTGAGGTTGATGATGCATACATACATCTTCTTGACTGGCGTGGATAATTCTTCATACGCACACACTCCCTACGATGTGATATCGCCAAATAGCAATAACAAACTGAGTGATGAATCAGACAAATAACTCATATTTCTCGTGCAGGCAAAAGCATAACATTTTTACACGAAGATAATGACCGATCGAACTTCTGTTGCATAACGTGGCGAAGTATTGTTGAGCACAATCTTATGTGCTTGGGATTTTTGGGGCTAACCTGGCCTTCTAAGAACCAAAGGAGCATCTCTCTTTCTGTGAACACTGAACTTTTTGGCATTTAGGGGAGTCCCCAACCTCGACATACAACGAAATAGGAACAAAACTGGAATTATCTTGTTTAGCCCTAGGGTTTTTACGTTTAGTTGTATTTATTTTTTGTATGCGAACTTGCGAACAAAAAATTAATAGCAAGTAGAGTACACTAACTCGTCATCTACCTTTTCCACCTTCGTAAAATGGTCCAGCAAGTGAGACAATCACTTTTCAAGAAACAAAACAAAGTGTATCACGGGAAATTGGCCATTTTTGCGAATAAAGCTATAAATATGACGTCATAAGAATGTACTCAATGAATTGTTAGTGCAATGTATTCCGTGAGAAAGGGATATTACGTCCCGAACATTGTGTGTGCAAGCAGAAGAATGATTGCTTGTGTGCCTTCTTGCATGTTGTATGGGAATCTGACAAGATAATCGTACCTAACTTTGTTTCCATATACCTACATATCATTATAGCCAGGTTCCCTTCACGCAAAACGAATCGTTTATTATTGGTGCATTAGCTGACTATTTTGGTTACATCAGAAATATTGCGCTTTATATTCGTGCTCGCACATAGTAAAATTCATGAATTGACTGCGTGCCTAACAATAATCTGCATTTCTGGACAGCACATTAAATTGTTGCGTGTGATGTGGTCCATATCACTTACGATAGGTATCCAAATGTCATATTGGAGCCATCCTGAGGAGAATGCAACTGAATGCACTCAATAATCATTTTGCTGACAATAATATTATTATTACAAATATTATTATTGTCTTATATCCCATGTGTCATATGAGAGTAAATGCGGTGGAACTGGAGTGTGGGAAGAAGTGCAGCCGTCCCCTAATGGGATCCAACCTTGCGAAAAGGAATATCGATGTAAGTTGTGCAGATGAGTAGATTCTAGTTTTATTTTTATATTATATTGGCATTCACAAATCTCGTATTTACCTACATCACGTTTACATAAGCTGCAGATTTCACACGGATGACATATTTTTATTGATTCAAAATTACTATTACATTTCCTTTCTTTCTTAGAGCAATAAATGAATGTAGGCAAATGGAAATATGAAACGAATTGTTAGGTAAACTATCTAAATACTGCAATTTAAAAAACTTCACATCTGTTCGTTATATTCCCTTATCCCTGCAAAAATCACGAGTGCATTTACAACCTTGGATCATGAAATATTGTATCAGCAACAGGCCACATAAAATCAGCGTTCCCACAAAGTGCGCGATTAAAATCATTAAGCGAACTTTCTTCCCCTAAGAACAGGTATGCAATATGGTATCATGCATACCTTCATAATTCTATATGCATTTTCATTCATAAATTGGTATTAAAATATCTCATACCGGTAGTTCCTCGTATGTTACTGGTGGTATCGTAAACGGATATAAAGCTCGATTAATGTAAAGCCCAAGGGACTTGTCCAAGTAATAAAAATGGAGCTGTAACCATTTATACTGGGTAAATTAGCAATTATAACAAATCACAGTGTTATGTCATATCCTCTCAATATTATGAATTCAGCATTCTCACCGTCATCACTGCATGACAAAATAAGTTGCAGCCAGCTAGTGCACCAACATATCCTTGCACCTTACAGGGCATTCCCAAATCGTATGACAATCCAATGTTTATCACTGCAACAAAGGTTTCATATGAATTATTTAGGAGTTAACTTGGGACTGTGGCATTTGATTTTTCTGTTAGCTTCAGCCACTATCGACTCCCGTGATCAATTGATTTATGATGGCCACGGCCACACACATGATATGATGTAACTGAGGACTCCGTTCACCATATGGAGAAAGGCGAAAGTCCTTCGTGCCTTTCTTCCAGAAAATCTGAACCAGCCGCCGAACACTTGGCCAATTAGCATTAAAGAGGCTGCTATCCCAAGTCTATAATGCAAAATTAAACTCGGATTCGATGGCCAGGCGAACTTTGTCTCTGTCGACCTTCGTCTCTCTATACTCATCGCGTGGGCCGCAAGAAATGCGATAAATCCAAGAAGCTGAACACTAATGTGTCCCTGCGAATTTCATTCGTCTAATTATTAGCCGTTTAAGTTTTGTAAAAGGTGTATCCATTAATATTAGTCAAGTTCACAACTTACAGCGAACCAGAATCGAAGTTGGCAAATTGAAATTCCAACAAATGACTCCTTAAAGTAACGCGAAAAGAACATCCCATTTGGGATAAAAAAGCACCAAGCCACGATCATCAAGGCACCGTGCAATTTCGAAAGATAAGATTGAAGTATGTCATTTGTGCTCTGAAAATTATTTCACGATGACAAAAAGGGCGTGTCATGAGTGCATTAAAATTCTTGGTTTGTTCAACGTAAGATCTTGAGATCGGAATAATGCACCCTGTATCGTTACCTGTAGTAGCCTATGGAAGTGAATCATAAGGCTGGGTGAATATGGGTTTCCTCCGTTGAAAAACCCTTCTGTAACGGATTAAACTATTTATTAATTACTTAAACTAATTATTAAAATTATCAATTCTTTACTTTCATAATCATAGGCTATTTATGCAGTTTGGTAGTATCGTTCGATTTTTGATTGAAATTTGAAATACTTTGAAGATCGTCCACATCGCATCCACTTGTCAGATGGACAAAGAACTCAGAAGTTGGAAAGTCATAAATTTCATTCTTCCACACTACTCGTTTCTTGAGGTAAAATTGGCAAACAATGTTCTCATTCGAATCCAGTTCAACGCTACATTTCGTAAGATGTCCGGACATTGTATTTAAGTCGCAGTTGTATGTCTAAATGTTTAAAAAATTCTCATCGGTTCCAGAGTTCCATCCAATTTGGAATTACATAGTGCCAATAATAAGCGCTAACATACTGGATCATAATGTTTATAATATTTCTTGGAACTCCATCCCAGCGTAACTTTTGAGTCATCTGAAGCCTTGGATTTGGAACATTCGATAACTGCAATTTTGCTCTAAATTACCAAATTCAAAGCAGAATTGAACTCGATGTAAAACATTAGAGACATGAGAGATCGTTGTCGAGAACTGATTACCTTCTTCACGGAGCCCACAGCAAAGCCTATTGCCACATATCGTCGGCTGGCAGGACTGCTACACGCTTTTACTGTCTTCGAATCTTCGGTGTCGACATGTTGTGCGATCAAATTAAATTCCATATATTCCACTGATTTATTACGGGGCATAGTCCACGTCGCGAGATAGGGAGAGCAATTTCGTAAATCTACACAATGTTCTGGTATGCAGCGTTTGGTTATGCCACAGCCATGATAGTAGGTAGCCGAGTTGATCACTGGATGGGATTGCCGTTTCACACGATGGCGATGACTCCATTCTGGTTTAATTATTGAACATAACGGTCCACTACTTATCATAGGTATCTTAATTTGGGAATTGTATATTTATCGTTAGTTATCCCGAATCCAGAGGTGGATACTTACCTGGACCATATGGCATAGCCAATGAAAATGAAGTTGAGGTTTCCAGGAAAAAAATACTTCGAGCATCGCTTGCTCCTCGAACTTCAAACGCTGAAACCAGGTTGGAAAAGAGGAATATGCCACACAACAGAAGTTCTTTGTAACCCATTTTTGTTCGAGAGGCCTGAGAGAGAGACCTTGGAACAGGGGCAAATAGGACAATTATGGGGTGAAGTGAAAACGAGAAATGCAACAAAGGATGTAGAATGCACATGTCTTTTGTGTGCGAGATGTATGCATATATGAACTTGATGTTGTTTCTACGTGAATGTAATGTAATATCTTTGATACAGTACTTTTAATTTACTCCACAAATGCATAATCCACATACCAATTAACGCCACATTTTACACTAGATATATGACCTTTCGTTTAACCGATTTCTTCGGTTTGGAGAAATTCTCTCACAGAGAGAATCCTCGCTTCTGTCCTGAAATGGTTTCCGACAATTTGCTTTGTTCATAAAATTCATACCCAGTTTTTGCCATCGGTCAGGTGACATATAAGTATATGATAAAGATATTATTTAATAACTTTTGCTAGGTTAAACAACTTTTCACTGCACGTCTAATTTTTATGTCTAATATAATATTGATTATGATTATTGTGTATAGTTAAATCTTAAAATCGTTCACACCAACATGGATCCTGATGTTCCAAGAATTAAAGTGGTACCTTGAATTCAATCTGTTGATTATGGTACGGTGCCAGCCAAGGATGTGTCGTCAAATATAAAATTTTTGATACAATCTTTTGTACTAACTCACATGTTAAAAATACATATCTTGTCTAAAAGCACTAATCCTAAAGGACTTCAAGGTATTATTTAATCCTGAGAGGATAATGCACTAAAACTCTTCCGTTTCGTGCACATAGAATCCACATA
The DNA here is from genome assembly GCA_034687055.1 of Heteromurus nitidus. NCBI lineage: Eukaryota > Metazoa > Arthropoda > Collembola > Entomobryomorpha > Entomobryidae > Heteromurus > Heteromurus nitidus. The sequence goes on along the minus strand of JAQFZW010000703.1, from coordinate 33,322 downwards.
AAATCTAAACCTATATTGTCAATGATGTTTGCCAATGGCAAGAGGAATTTATTTATTCAACTACAGCGTAGATCCTGCCACAACTGGAGAATAAACTGATGAAAATGCGATAAAAAGGAACTTGTTCACAAACTGGATTAAGCTTTCAACAGGCTTGAATCGTTATAATTACTAGTTCTTCTTTGATAATCATTTTTTGTTCAATTTTATCAAATCTCTCCGTGGAACACATACGTTACACTAGTTTTGTATATGTGATTTGAACTTTGAAGTAGTTCATTGGATTTGACAATTTGGCTCAACTGTATATAGTTTTCAAACTCTGTGATCGTAATGAACAATTGGTGACACAAATTTTGATAAGTGAATCACTAATATTGTAGAGTTTTAGGGAAACTTATTGTATATATATATACGGTGAGTAATGTGTAGATCAACAACTAAAGAAGTGATATGAAATATACGTGCTGGATTTTCCTAAGACTGCTTAATTCGTTAATTTTCTAAAAATTCAGACAACACACATCCAATCCAAAACCTATTGGAAAAGAGATGTTGCGAAGCGAACAATACACATAATCATCATCTGAGGAAATGATATCCGTCGAGACCCTCTTTATGAACCTACGTCTGCATGGAACTTCTTTAAAACGAATCATATACACACACCTTGCGCCTGCTCATAAGATTAAATACTGATTCAAATAATACATGTTAATCTACAATCAGTGTGCAACGAAATTAAGTCCTAACGTTATACAATGAAATGGCTATATTTTCCACAGTCTTTCAAAGCTTAGTCAAGACCAAGACTAAGGCCACGCACAATATATATTCAACATTCTTCCCAACTATGCATGTTTTATAGGTATTATAATAATATATATTGCATTGCTTTTTTGTTTTCGCATGTTTGTCGAATTTGAATTTACAATGTCTCTCTCTATAATCAGTCATGAGTATTGGTCATCTCATGACATCTATTATGTACACAATTTTTTTTGTTTCTTTCTACTCTTCTCAACCATATAGATCTAACGTGCATATAGGTACAGGTTTTGATATATTTCAGTTATGTACTACGTAGATTCATAATTTGTACAATATCACGTCTCTACAAGTCTTTCACTAGAATCACAAAGATATACTCCCATTATAAGATTAAATAGAGCAAGCGCATATTACTCGTCGTACTTTCGAAACATAAAGCCTATATACATAATATACATGCTAAAAACTAGACTTAATCTTAAACTCGGCCAAGTTCTACATCTTCAACAGTCTCTGGAAGCCGGCGGTTTCCTGTTTCAGGTAGTAAGAGGGAGAGACAGCCAGCAACTAGTGAGACACTTCCGAAAACGATTGATGGGTATGTCCGATTGTTTTTACCCTGAAATGTTCACCGTTCAGAGAATCCATGTTTAGTCACCGTATGCGCATGATAACTTGATAGTTCGCACTTTTTTGCTCGAATTTAAATCTCACCAAAAGATCAACGATGAAGGGAGCTATGATGGAACCCACTCGGCCCACCATCGACGCTGTTCCCAGTCCATAAGTACGGAGAAGTGTTGGCATCAATTCTGTGGCGTACAGGTAGACGAGTGCGTAAGCCCCACCGATTATAAACTTTCCAAAAAGACTCAGTGCAATAATAAAGGCTGACCCTAAAGTATTTGGAAACATATTATGAAATTATGTTAAAAGTCCGTCACGCATGTGCATAACTCATCAGGCAATTATCATTTTGTACTTACCTTCCTCAAAGAGAAGTGAGGAGAATAGTGCTGCACTGCAGACAAGTAAGAAGCCAGAGAAAACTGGCTTTCGTCCAAGTAGTCTGATGAGCGGAGGCACCATGAAGTAAGATGGAACCTCAAGTACCCCACCAATAAACGTGTACCTAAATAATAACAATGACCGCAGTTTAAAGAAAAATTCTCTTACATGCGGGATAGTTGATAGTAAAGCATAGACTGCATAGATTTGCATAAGGGCTTACAGGTATCTGTCAGCAGAGAGATTGGGCGAGTTGAGAGCTATGCCGTAGTAAGTCAAACTGATCGCAGCCCAGCAAAAATAAATGCAGAGAGTTCGAACGCGCATCTTTGGGGACCGCAGAAGATTGGCATAACCGCTCAATACGCCTGATATCCGCTTTTTCCATGATTGGTCAATTACATGTTCCTTTTCCTGTAAATTTCCCAATGTTAGAGGGACATCGTTCGTATCATGATGCTGCGATGATGTGGAAAACTTACGCTGTCTCCTATTCGGGCCACAATTTCTCCGAAATCGACCGGAAGCTCCTTTTTACGTCCATTTGTCGCTGCAGCTTGACGGAGAATTGCTTCTGCTTCCTGAGTACGGCCCTTTCGAAGCAGCCAGCGTGGACTTTCAGGAATGAAGAACCACGTTACCAACAGCAGAACTGAGGGTGCTGATAAGACAAGCTGCAATATTTTCCAGTCTCTGATGAGGTAGGAGATTCCAGCGAGCGCCATGTACCCGAATGCAAATGGCAGACAGAAGAGATTTCCACACAAGCCTCTCCAAGATGGGGCGAGGATTTCAATTGCTGTACAATCACATATTCGCGTAGTGAAATCTTTGTTACCTTCGTCTCAGGTTAGTCTTGGACACAACTGATACAAATATCTTTTCATGCATCTTTTTCATTAAAATAATAAACTGTACCGAGAACAAAAGACGTTCCGTAAATCCCTGGCGAACCAAATGCAAGCAAAAATCTGGTAGCCATTACAATTTTGAAATCGGGAGATAAAGCCACCAAGGGCCCTGCCAACACGAATATAATTGTAGAGATAAGTATCGCCCGTTTTCGACCCAGTTTGTCAGACATGGCCCCGAAAATTGGTGAGCCGCAGAGGATTCCGAACATGTACATTGCCTGCAATACATATTGTAAATGTTTTTATTCCTGATATTTTCATCAACTCATAAGTCATTTTCTCGAGGAAAGGAAGTATCCCTAAATTTCTCAACGGTAAATTAAAACGTGCCTAACGTGGACAATGCACATAAAGCCGTTGTATGTAAATACGTACCTGGACAGCAGAAGCCCAGCCGCTAGCATCGCAAACAAGGTCCCACTGAAATACATGTCAAGGGAGGATACAGGAAGCCATTAGCACGTGCACAAACATGTTTTGAATCGATATAATGTTTAATTTAAGTATGATCGGTGGAATTTGAGCATTACGTCAGTAACAATTGTATTATCAAAGGTGGAGAAGTCATAGCTGCGTTTGTTACATTTTTGACTTGTAGTATTATCCACCGCGAAGGACTCCAGCGTACCATTCCACGAGTATGGATGAATCTTGCAGAAGTCATACTCGTCATTGTCATTCTCTTTTCTGGTAATTCATTCGGGTATAATTTTTTTGAATTGTCAACATCCTTTGTGATAAAATTACAAATAAAACAATAATGGATAATTTGTTGATGTAAATACCGTGGGATTAGTAAATCTTTGAGACTTGATTCAGAATAGCCGGTCACATTTGGGAGTTGGCACCAGTGATCAGGTGTAGCTCCAATAAACGCGTAAACAAGATTGTGTAGTCTACGCACATTAGGGAACGAATAAAAATGCTATAATGATAACTGCACTAAATCTATTTTTGGCATATTTTGTAAAATTCATAATATGTATAGGTATATACGTGCATGCGCTTTAGTACTTACGCTGTGCAAAAACCGACGAACGATGTCAACAAGAAGATCTGTAGTTGAGAAAAACATTTCATTACAAGTTTAAAATTTAAAAAGTTTTATAGTAGGACTCCTCCTAAGTCTGAGTAATAAAAGCTTCCTCTGATTAGATATAAGGAAGCAATGGTTATGACCAAGTATCCTACTGAAACGCTCTTCAGCACATAAAATCATACATGTTTTCGGCAATTAAAAAGTTGTGCATAACAAACTTGAAGATCAGCATGTTATTTCTACTCATTTATTTGTGGAAATCATAAAATATTATGACACTCAACGGCTCAGTCGAAACCCAGACGGCTGGGGATGTAGCAATTACTTCAGCCATGTTTTGTTTACTGTTTAGATTTACGTCATAGTCATATGCATGTATGTACAAGTTGCACTTTAATTTTAGTATGTTTACAATTGGCATTCGCGACCACGAGTTTCGTAAATGTTCCCATTGGATCTAGATGCTAGACAGGAAAGCCCTCCAGTTTATCAATGCTTTAAAAAATTCAACTTCGACATGTGCATAAACATTGAGCATTGATAATGTACTAGCACAATGTAAGCCATTCATCATGAAGGAAATGCAACACTTCATATCTTTGTTTTTCATTATGATTTTTATGATGGCAGAGGGTCATTTGTGGAAGTGGATTCGTATATTCTCTCTGCCACCTAACACTCTTCTTCTAATTCACAGATAATGCACTGGAAAAATGAGTGTACAGAAATTTTGAAAAGTGGAAAAACACATATATTTTCAGTAGCAAGGAGACTTACTGAACACTCACATGAACCAAGGCTAAACGCACTCGTACGAACACTGTGAGAAGGTACATACATGCACGACCAATAATAACCGTACCTAAACCTGTACCAAGCATTCAAGTACACAGTATACAATCAATGTTTGCAAAATGTAACTTACGCACATCTACTTGCGCTTAATACGAATATACAGAGCACAGGTGTAATATTATGCATATATTTATTTTACAAATCCATGCAGTGGCTCTCCATCCTGTGGTGTGATTGATAACTGATAATGATAACATTTACGTATATATGTATATTTGCTACAGCTTTACTGAATGGAGTTTTCAAATGAAAAGTTGTTGTTAGCTTCCAATCATATTTACACAATGTTAAGCACACGAAACGTGTGCTCCACTTGCGATTTGGCGACATACTTTCGAAAATGTGAATGCACATGCAAAAGTTGTATGAAGTTGTCCCATCTGAAATCGAAGCTTGTGACGTTGGTTGAGCATGTTTATCTTTACATCACACTAGCACTGCGGATTTTTGCTCAGCCCAAAGGAGGAAATTCTTTTAAAAATTGCTTGCTGATAAAAATTACTACCATACTTTGATTTCGATTGTTGTAACAAGTAATATCATGGATCATGCGTTTGCCGTATATGTTTGTATATAGCTTGGTGGTATTGTGTAAGTAAAACCAATCTATTCTTCATTCATGCTGGTGAAATGAAATGGTTCTGTTTCGCTCCATTGTCAGTCGGTCGGATACAGATGTATGGTATGGATTGATGTATACATTTTACAATCCCTAACAGAAAAAATGCTAATAACTAAAGCGTTTCACGTCACATTCATTCAATAATTTGCTGATCAACATTTTTTAATCGATCGGATGTAATGCATTAAACAAACTGTCCAAATAAACACATTCACTTCTGGTCTTCTGGTCAGCTTAGCTAGTGATGTGATGTGATGTCAGTATACTTTCAGATTTAATGTGCAAAAGAGCGACAAATTTTTTGCTAATATGCCGAATTGAAAATATGAAGATACTTTAGAATTATAGACCTAAGCCGAGTTCATTTCATTACCTGAAATTGCCATCTCCCTGCTTCCCCGCAAATTTTCAGCAGACCTTCGAAAGTATCAGGTTCTGTCGAGCTCCCATTACTACTTTTCAGCTCGCATTCAGAACCAGAAACAGAGCCAGCCCTAATAGGACTCTGGAATCCATCTTGAGTGGAGATGGATCCTTCTCCCGCTGACTGGCTGTCACTCATGTTTTTCTCGTCTGCAGACGGGGAGCTTTTATCTGGATACAACTCGGGTTTCTCCTTCATCGTCATGTTGTCGCACTTTGTTTTTTGTTAGTGGAGCACAAAACTTATCTTTCTAAACTTAAATCTTTACCAACTAGAATCACTGATGCAACTTCGCGTGAGTTAGACTACTCCGAACATTTAGAGAGAAACTAATACTACCTCAAACAAAAGAGCCACACAAAACTCACAGAGAGCTGTCAAAATTGTAGAACTTTCCATGGACTAGGTGTTCATCAGGAATATGAAAAGCATATTCGTGAAGTGTTGGAAATTATTATTCGAACAAATCATGTATATAAAACACCATCAATTAATGAAACTAGCAGCAGAAAACAAAGGTAAAAAAATATAGAGATTGAGAATGTGCTGTGGGAATACTGCGTGAAGAAGACAAAATAAAAGCCTACGACAACACGACGCTGCTCGTATTGTTTTGCAGAGAGTGCACCTAAGTAATCTGAAACTTGTTGCGTGTTGCACTTGATTTGATATACTCGCACAAGGAAACCTGGTTATCCCAACAATAAAAAGGTACACACATTCAAAGGTACATTCATATATATTCTATATGGATGTCTGTGTTACTGCAGTTAGTTGTCTAGTACTGACGATGACTGATTCACGCGCAATGTATCGATAATACATATGCTTAAAAGTATATAAGATGTCTTTATCATATAAACAGTAGTAGTAGTAGTAGCAGTGGTAGTTGGTAGTAGTAAATGCAAATGAGTCTCTACAAACTAGTCACACCAAAAAGTCAACCGTGGACGAAGAGAGTCGAATGAGTGCGTGCTTTGTTGTAAGAAATTATAGACTGAGATTAACGTAGGAAAGCACCACAACAATACGACTCTGAGTTAAGCAAATTCCCAACGAATGGTAGAAGCTAAAATGATGAGTTTGAATTTCTTTGCGAATGGATCCAGGGACATACTTATATTGCACTTGAGTACGGAAAAAAATTAAAACAAAAAAGAGAAGAAAAAAATGTTAAGGATTTTTTTTAGTGAGGCAGAAGACTCCGCATGAAGACGGAGATGACGACTTGGCTCTGCGAGCTCCCAACAACGATTGCGTCCAGAAAGGATTCTTTTTGCTTGAGAATCACATCAATTTGATGTTTTCCAATGATCTTTCCTCGCTGCCCTTTTCTTAGAAATGATGATGGCAAGGGATGAGGAGCAGCAAATTATGACTGAGGAGATGACAAGAGAGTCGTGGCTTGAAATAATTCATAGGCGTAATGTAGACGGTAGAAGACTATTCCCTTTGTTAGGGGGAATATAAGATTTCTCCAGAAAAGTAGACTAATGATTGATGGGTTGATTCTCGCGTGTAAGTAGGCTGTATATCTCCTTCAAGCTTGTCACAAGGACAAGACAGAACGAAGAGATGGTAGATTTGGCAAATCCAGTTGGTCCCGAGATTGCCGGAGAGAGATCTAGAAATTAAGAAAAACCATGTGTGAGAATACGTCGGTGCAAGTTCTAAGATGCTTCGCACAGATTTCAGATATGAATAATGAAAATGCAGGCATACTGTACTTTATTACGGTTTTACTAATTGCCTGGAATTTTGCTGATGTCACTGTACTGCATGAGTTTACGGAGTGGTACAAAGTATGCAGCCTAATGAGTTATTTCAGTGAGTTAAAGGAACGGGTTAATTTAATGTGTTATACTCCTTGGTATTTATTTAAGTATACTTCACGGAGCTATTCACGAAAAGTTGACTCGGCACGTAGAGACCCAGAACAAAACTAAAAGCTTGCAGGAGTCATTAATTCAAGTGGGACAAGCGTGCGTTGAACTAATAGCGATTCCAGCTAAACCAATGGCACAAGAGACAATAGAAGACACACGTAATTAATGTCTGATTAAGTAATTTCCAGTGAAATTCATGTTTATTCGATATCGTACTTTTGATTGTAGTTATCAGTAGGTACATGAATTCTTATCTCCACACATGATTTTCTCAAGTTGAAACACAAAATCGGCATGTGGTCAATATCGTGTTCGATAATTAGTTAAAATTTGATTATTTAATAGTAATTTCGGTTCTGGATACCAAAATCTTATAATATGCCTGTTTCAGTATTTACTTTGAGAAATGAAAAAATATAAATTTTAGAATGGAGAAGATATATCATACATAACAGTTGCATTGAAAATTGTGCAAACACTGTTTGACAGCACGAAAATATCCAATATACCATCAATCATTTTCATTAATCATAGATATATTATGCTTATTTATACATTTTGTGATTGTGTCGCAAGTCACAGTCGCAAGAATAATCAGATTTGATGTTTGCACATTTTCTAAATATCAGAGAAGGGAAGAAAGTGAATGTACCATACACTTTCAACTATGTGCTTCTCTACATATTACTGAATCTAGCGAACTCGTCATATGATATACTAGACAGATGTTCCTATACTTAATTCACACGTTTGTATACGAACTACTTGAAACGAATCTAAAGCATTTATTTAAAGCTTTAGAAGAGGTCTAGACATTTCATATATCCCTGGAATTGAACATGTATTCGTATGCCTTACTTGTATATTTGATCCATCACATCATGCACCTATCGAATCGTGAAGTAATCCTATGCTTAAGTCCTAAAATAAGTTCATAATATGATGAGTTCAATTGCTGGCAAACATTTTATGAAAATAGACACCACTTTCTTTGCAAAAATAGTTCTCGTGGGGAAAAGTTGGTAAACGGGAAAGCCAAACGGCCTAGAAACGTTGGAGTAGATACGGTGTTTAGTGTGAGCTTATGTATACTATAGCGAAAGCACTTTTCAAATTCAAGGCCGATGATGATGGCCTATGAATTTTCTCTTGTCCCTATTATACAACTTTCTACCTTTGTTTGCACATGATTTGATTGATTTATTGAACTAATTAAATACTCACGGTCAGACCGGAGCAAGCAAAAAGCTGAAGTGCGTAGTCACTCTAGTCACATGAATGGTTAATTGGTGTATTCACTTGAGACGGCTATTGTACAAGTAATTCGTTACCGTCAAATAATGTTATTACTTTTTAACACTTTTATTTGACAAAGAGATCACTAAAAGGAATACAAAACACAATATTGCCATTAAAGTACAGAGTTGTACTGCACATACAGTGGCCGCAATTTACGTCAGACCAGACGACCTTTGCTAACATTGAAAGATAATTTTATGAATGAAGCGAAATGAATCGATACCATGTATTTCCTAATGAGAGCATTGAATGACACTTTTACCTGATTTTTTATCCTTTCATGAAGCCGCAAAAGTGGTTTGTAGAGAGGAGGTACGGTGAAAGTGAGAAAAGTTGAGAACGAAAGCGTTTTGTCGTTTCTCGTTTGTTAATGAGCACTTTACGATATGAAGATAATAATAATAATATTAATTGCTAGCAACGAAATCTGAAGCCCACTTGAGAATGAAGTGATACACGGGCTGCGCATCCCTACTAATACGTAAACATCACCAGATCTTTGAAGGTCAATCGATGAGATGGCTTGTGTGCGTTTTTTTTGGTGAGGAGGAAGGACGCACAAAATTCTCTGGAAAGTGATCTGGTTTCGCTGGAGAGGAAGGAAAGATTCAAAATGAGTGTGTGTGTATTAATGGACGTGTGCGAAAAGGAACCGGTGTTTCTCGCGTAACTTCTGAGGGACGACTGCCTGCTCAACTCTGGCACTCGGCGAATTTCTCAGTCACTCGGAGAAAACTCTCCAATTCATGTCGCTTGCTGATTTGCGGATTGTGCTGATGATGCAAGTATTGCACGAGCAAATACAATTTTCTCGTGTGCACTTGTCACGTCACCCACACACATACATACTTTTGGCAACAGTAAGAAAACATAGATGTAAGAAGGGAGAATGATGCTCCGTTTAAAGTCCTATTTTCTTCAGGCTACCATGCCCAGTTGTAATGGCTTGTGTGTGTGTGTTGGGTAAAGTAGCTTGTATTCAGTTAGGTGCTATATGATATGTTCAATCAAGTTGTTGGAGGAAATATCCTCCATATCCTCGGTTATGATAAATTGTTACTTTGCGTGCTTGTCCTATATGACACACTTCATACTTGAAGTGAGGTGGCTTGCTTGAGGAGGAGGAGGCGAACGAAGGAAGAAAAATAATAGCCTACTTGTCAAGATGAGGGGAGAGCATTTGGCCAAATGATATGGGAAATGTAAAGTATCCGAGTTTAGTCACGTGCTGGAAATAATAAGTTCGATTCTACGAAAAAAGTGAGACACGTAATATAAGCTCTCCTTTTACGTTGTTATACATTTAAGTAGCATTCTTACCGTAGGCATCACTTGAGTTCGTATTCCATCGTAATATATTCCTTATTTGTTTGCAATGCATTGTAGCAGTTTGGAATGTTGTGAACACAACTTACAGTTTGGCTTGAGCAATTTTCGGCCGTAGAAACATGCATTCCGAATTGCTGCGATATGCGATGTGTGTCTGTCCGTCAGAACGGGTGACATGCGCAAATGCGGTTTGAGTTTTGGAAAATACGCTTTCACCATTTGGTACAGGTGAAAACCTTGAATAGAAAGGCAATTACGTAATGATGACAGTTTTTATAATTCAATGTCTCGAATTCGGATTTCTGGAATCGATTCTTGCGGAGCATATGGTCTTGGATATACAAATTGGCCATACGTGACAAATGAGACAAGTGCGCAATTCGCAATCGACAAAAGGTGGGACCAACTCTCGAACATCGCGCAGATATATGTAAAAAAAAATGGCATTTCTGTTTGTGGAACACCAAGCAGTACAGTATCTTTGAATGTTCAGATCAGGAATAAATAAAATGAATATGAATCATTCTGAAAAGGTTATGCTTTTTCTTGTATTCCCGAATTGTCAAGTTTATGCACTATCGGATAGTTCCTCGTTCGTCGCAAAAATGCTTTCTTGCAGTTCCAACAGAGAAATGTGCACACCTTCAGTAAACGCATGTTTGCTTTCACTTTTCCATGCTCCATTGAGTAGATGTTGACGAAAAAAGGCATTCTTTCTCCGTCGTTTCCAGAGATCAATAACCGGGCAACCTAAATAAACAGCATGGAAGCAAATAATAAATATTTTCTTGTAAAGTATACCGTCAGTATTAAAGTATTTTCTTCGTTCATTCACAGTTACACACACGCAAGCTTATGCACGAACAGAATGCTTTCTGCCAAGGAACCATTTCGCTGGCATTTTATAATAATTGTAACGATTTTGAGATTGTGATCTCAGGTTCGTTTTCATAGAGTTCAAAATGCATGGACAATAGTACTTTCCTTATACAAAGGCACTTTGCATTAGTTCAGTTCACTCAGGAACAGATAAAAAACCTCAAGACCCGTCATCGATATAGTTGAGATAAAACTTAATTGGCCAAATACGTATGTATATAATATTCCAACTCATCATATCATAGCCGTAATCGTAATCATACTGTCCTTTGGTCAATATTCAACACTTTGTACCGCATAATGAACATTGGACAGGTATTATCGAAATAGTATCCCGATACAAATTCATCATAGGATGTGGCATAGTTCAAGGAGTACTTGCCAAAACTCATTGACCACTTTCAACGTTGTCCATTACGCCTTCACGTTGCTCCTAAGTTAAATGCTGACCAAGATCAAGGGATGCAGTCTCAGGTTACATGTATCAGAAATGCACACGTTTTGAGTATTTACTTACGCGTTTTATAGTTCCATTTTAAATGCTTTAAAGAAACAATGCGAGGACAATTTCGAATACGTTTTTCATTTGTAAAGCGCTATAGTGTTTGGTTTATTTCTTGCGATGCAAGTCGTTGATAGATTTTGAATGTATAGCTTTCGGTGCCCATTCATTCATAAAGTATATACTCTAGTGATTCTTCATAATCAGACAAAATATATTTATACTGAAGATCACATAATTAAAGCTTTAATATATATGGCCAATATTGGCTACATCTAGTTTCACTGTTCAGGTCTATGCGTTGGTTGAGTCTATCGATTTTGTAAAACTTCTGGAGATGTATGATGTGTCAACTAAAGCTTATTATGGCTCGTGAGTCATAAATAGCTTTAAATTTAGTCTAGTCTTCTAGCAAACATGGTACTTAGACCATACCCAATAATCCATCACCTATAGTTGTTACATTCAGGCTTTGGCATTAATAATCTCTACAAATTCTGGCTTCAGAGAGGCTCCTCCAACCAAAAATCCATCGATGTCAGGAGATTGTGCAAGTTCCTTGCAATTACCACCGGTAACAGATCCACCATAAATAATCCTAACGGAGTTTGCCACAGCGTCTGATACGTTTTCCTTCAACCATTTCCGCAGTTGCGCGTGGACATCCTGGGCCTACATTAAATAAAAATAGATGCATAAAAATCTCCGTAATATAATGCATATTTGTACTACATAAATACTCTACAAAGCCACTCCCTCCGATGCTCCCAAAACCGTTTGTAGAAACATGGAAGAGCTTGTTCCAATTCCGATTGAGGCACTCATAACATGAATGGTCTAAGGTACCACACCCAGAATTGAATTTAATATACCTTCATAACGACAACCGAATGCTCAACGGGTAAATATGAAGCAACCGGCGCTTTTAGAAGGATGAGGTTTTAAATGAACCAATACCAAACCTCTATAATGCCTGCATACGAGTAATTGATTGAAGTACATACTTGGTTATAATTTTGTATGTATACCTACCTGTTGAGGAGTTGCTGTCTTTCCGGTACCAATGGCCCATACTGGTTCATATGCAATTACTACGTTATCCCAATTGGACACCTAAAAATAATTAAAACACCCGTTATATACCGATGATCACACACGAAAACGAAGCATTAGCGTAACTTCATTTGTATTTATAATTATATATTTATAAATTACTAACCTTAGCCGAAATGGCTTTCGTCTGTCTGAAAACAACTTCTTCCGTCTTTCCAGACTCGCGTTCCTCCAACTTTTCACCAATGCAAGCAATAACTTTCACCCCAGCTTCCAATGCGAACGCAACTTTATCCGCAATCAACTAAAAACGTAAAGTAAAAACATTCAATTGATTTTTTCGATTTAAATTTTGGAAAACAGTTGTATATACAGCTTATTACTAATTAAATAAAATGCCGAAAATTTATTTACCTCATCTTCCTCTCCAAACACATTGCGCCGCTCAGAATGTCCTAAAATCACCCAGTCAGCTCCACAATCGAGAAGCATTTGCGGCGAGAGATCTCCTGTAAATGCACCTTTCGCAACTTTGTAGCTATTTTGACCCGCCGTCAATATTTTCGATGAGAGCAGACCCTTGGAATATTCTAAATAACAAGCTGGGGGAGCGACCACAATATCTGGAATCATAATTTAAAAATATGAGCTTCAAATTTTAAACCACATCCCAATCCACAATAGTAATTTTTACGATTTTACCAGCAAAAAAGCTTCAAGCTTACCTGTATTATCATTTAGACTTGCAGAGTTTAAGGTGTCCACAATTTTCTTGATTTCATCCTTGTTCCCGTTCATCTTCCAGTTGCCACCGACGAAAAACTTGCGAGAGCCCATGATTACCGGAGATTTGATGGAACTTCACAATAAAATGCTTCAGGTACAGGAGGACTCTGAGAAGAGAATGAGGTTGCCTCGTGGAGTCTTCGCTTCACTTCGATCTTCTCTCAAGCGTGCACCAGAATGAAGTAACCCGCTGCTGGAATCCCACACAAAATTGTGTGCTGAGATGAGTGCAATGTGCAACTTCAAACTTGTTTTATCAGAGTCACCTTTGCTCTTCACTCTTGCTCTCTCTCTGTGGCGATGTATTCTCCGTTTTTCTCTCAAAGTTTCGTGTGTTCCCTTTCACCTTTGGATTTCTTGTGAAATAAAGAAAATTATAGCCAAATTCAGTTATGTTATGACAAGAAAGAGAAGTGTGGAAATGGAAATTCTTTCACATTCCACGTCTACCTTTGGTAATTGTAATGTGCATGTGTAATAAAGCTTTTGCTCTTGAAAAGGATTTCACAATTTAACTGACTTACCACTGGATTAGTGCAGCAGCCTTCTCTATTTAACCACCTTTCAAAAAGAGGTAATAAAATGGATTTGTGCCTTTCAAGGTTGATCTCAGATTGTGGTTGGAACTTGGAATGGAGTGTGTATGTGCAATGCTATATAGGACTCCTCGTGTGGATGGAATGGTGATGAGAGGATGTGTTCAATCAAGCTCAATAGCATTATAGCACATTGGTAGCACATGATAGCAGTGTGCATTGCACACTGTGCAAAACAAGAAAGTATGAGAGGTTCTCTGGATATCATGTGGTTGTTCACGTTTTGGTAGGAATGTAAAAGTGAGACTGTGCCAAGCATACAACAGGGATTTTACTGTATAGTAACGTGTAAAGTAAGTTTGCTTTACAACACACTGTCTGTTCCAGGCCAACATTGAGGCTGAACACTTTTCCTTTGAAATATGCTCACAGAAAGCATTGTGTGTTACTACTGTTTCGTCTCTACTCTCAGATTGAGCGTGACCAAAGCAAAGTTACTTTTATATTTTCAGGATCTTCTTGCATGCATGTGCCGAGTCCATATGCATGATAGAGTATTGTATTAGCATCATTTTCAAGGACACGTGCCGGTTTGGTAACAAGAGTCACAAGAATGTAACTTGCCAATGCATTACTAATTATGTGCATGATTATATGGTGATATCGCTGTCATTTTCATCTCGACATCAATCAAACGCAGAACACAGCATATAGGGTTTATTTTTGTATCTTTCACTGCGCTGTATAAATTGTTTGCTGTTTTAGAGTTGAACACTATGAAAGGCTGGCTGGTTTGATAGACTATTAATATGCTTTAAATACCTGAGTGAATGAATTCATGTGCAATAATGATGTTTTTACTAGGACCAGTTAAAAATTCGGATGCAAATATGCATAAACTTAAAGTACTAACATTCATGCATACGCTTTCGTTTGAGTCCTGGAGATGTGTGCTTTTAAAAGTACCTGTATGACTATTATTCTTCCGAAACAATCACTACATAAATGCATGAGCTTTTGATTTTACACGAAAGCATATCTGTCGTAATTTCTTAAAATCAAGAAGTACGTGAAACTCTTTTTGCAGGTGTAGGACGTAGGACAACTGTAGAACCGCGCAAAGATGAGTGCCACGGTTCTTTTGATTGAACCTTACTATGCAGGTTCACATAAACAGCTAATGGATCTCATTCACGAAGAGCTGAAATCATCGAGTAACATAAACGTGCATTTAATGACGTTACCTGGAAAGAAATGGCATTGGAGAGCACGTACAAGTGCGTTATACTTCGTACAAAATATACCTAAAACGGAAAATCTGAAGTAAGAAATTGTCTGGAAAAAAATTATGCTCAATCTTCACATGCCTCACACCAGTTTCATTACATTGCTTCTTGATATCTTCCACTATCCACAGATGCATTTTCGTCAGTTGTGTGCTGCCACTACATGAACTTCTGGGATTGCGCTCAGACTTGCAAAACGCGAAGAAAGTAGTCTACTTTCATGAAAATCAACTAGTCTATCCTGTCCGAAAGAGCAAAGACAGAGATTTCCAGTACGGTTACAATCAGATCATGACTTGGTAAGCAGGCGGAAAAAGCTCTTATATGACACATCCGCAATTTCTCTCACAGATTTCTCCACGAAGTTGTTAAATCGAGGTTGGATTCCGTCACTTCGACATTTAAGCTGTTGCATGAATTATGAATATTGTTGCTTGATGTTTCAGT
Organism: Heteromurus nitidus; assembly: GCA_034687055.1. Lineage (NCBI taxonomy): Eukaryota > Metazoa > Arthropoda > Collembola > Entomobryomorpha > Entomobryidae > Heteromurus > Heteromurus nitidus. The sequence continues at coordinate 17,686 of JAQFZW010000703.1, read as the reverse complement.
TTAGCTGCTGATGTCGTTTTATTCAACTCCAGGTTTAACCAAGAGTCATTTCTAGGGAGCATAAAATCCTTTTTCAAATTGCAACCTGATTTTCGGCCGACAGAATTACGAGGTCAAATTGAACCTAAGTGTTTAACATTGTATTTCCCGTTAAACATTTTGAGCTATCCGAGTTTTAATGGCAATGAATATTGTGACAAAAATGTATTAAAATTGGTCTGGCCACACCGTTGGTAAGTGGATTTCGTTTTCGTATATTATATCTACTGGAACCTGGAACTCCCGTCATATCACAATGAATCCGTACTATTTAAAATAACAATAAACTTTATAGGGAGTTTGACAAAAATCCGGACATGTTCTTCAGGGTACTCTTTGCCCTAGTTGAGAAAGGGAAGACAAACTTCCGGATAAGCATTCTCGGAGAAAGTTTCACAGACAATCCACCTGTCTTTGCGGAAGCTAAAACCAGATTAGCACCCTTCATTGATAACTTTGGGTATGCTGCAAATAAAGAAGAATACTTCAGTATACTCCACCAGTCGGACATCGTGATTTCAACTGCTAGTCATGAGTTCTTCGGAGTTGCAATGTATGTGGGAAACGTACTGCATTGCCTGTGCGATAGAAATTTGAGCAAATTGTAATCGTATATCGTATTGTACATGGATTTGTGTATTTTGCTTTATACAATTTCAGGCTTGAAGCAGCTTCATTCAAATGCTTCCCACTAGCTCCAAATAATCTAGTTTATCCTGAAGTATTTCCCTTCGAAAAGTGCCTTTATGGTTCAGAGGAGGATTTATTAACAAGACTCATATTTTATTTGGAAAATCATGATGTATTTTTAAAGGACAAGGAGGTGATATTTAAAAATAATATGTCGATTGACAAGTTTTGTTGGGGAAACTTGAAAGATTCGTATATGAATGTGATTCTGAAATAAAGATATGAACTGGAACTTTTAAGATTACGGATTTTTAATGTTCAATAATAATAACCAAGTTACGTCCATACCCAACTTATAACTGATTAAAGTTCGACCAACATATGTAGCCACAATTAGGTGGAAATGAGAACATCCAGAAATCCACGAATCGCAGTTTTCACATCTCCCTCAACAGTGGCAATAGCCTTTTGTCCAGAATTAGTACTGAAGACAGGATCAGTTGCATTCGATTTCTTATTAGTTGCGTCCCGCTCACAATAAGGCTTCGCAACGCTGTCAACTTCGTCGGTCAAGGAAGTTTCGAAGTAAACTTCTCCCGTAAAACATTCCTTCTCCTTAACCAATATTTTGAAGTGAATGTGAGGGGTGCGTTCACCATACCACCCCGGATATATGGTTTGAAATACAGCGACACCGTTGGAGTCTGTGACCTGAATACCTCGCAGGTAGGTTGAGTCGTCAGTGGGGTCAACATGGTCTCCAGTGTTAGCCTTATCTCGATGCTCATCTACATTTAAACAATATGAAATTAATGCACTTAATGTGAAGTATAAGCATTATGGAACAAATTTTCCTCAGCAAAATTATGTATCCGCTAACCAAGAGGATAAAGTGATAAGTATCCAGAATACATTCCCAAGGCGTCTGCATGCCAAGCGTGCACACAAGCGTCAGGAATAGGTTTCCCTTCGTTATTCACATCCTTCACATTAAATTGCATGGATAGTGGGAGACCGATCCTGTCTTCTCGTATGTCACTACGCACCTGTTGACCGGGTATGTAGAAAGGACCTTCTGGTCCAAGTGGAGTCGGTGAAAGGGACCGTGCCTTCGTCTCTGGCGGTTGAGCCATGCTTAGGTACGGTAAAGTAGTAGAAGGAATATAATGAAGTTTGTATTGGAAAGCTTTCCAAACCAATATGATACGCAGTATGGTTTGATTCTAATCGTCGCGTCACTAGATTTCGTCCTTCGTGGATGAAAGTTAAACGTCAACTGAGATCATCTCAAACCGGCTCTTTTGTAGAAACCAACGAGCTATAATAACATGTTTTTCCAAGGCACGACTTTTGTGTATATTTTGCCAGTGTGGAAAGATCGTGGTAAGGTATATATTTACATCTTGCCGTCACGTATGACTTTCAAGTTGGCTACTTCGCTATTTGTCTTAAGGTTTTCTTGTTAGTCGACTCATTTGCATGCCCGTCTCATTTATGAGATATTCCTTTTCTTTACCTCACTTTACACTCTCAATAAATTCCGAGAAACAATGGATGGAAATAAGAATGTGTCCAGAATTTCTAATGAAACTCTTTTGCCTTGCTTGCAGCAACAAGGAGAACCATGCGATGTCAACTAAAATTATACGTTTAACATTATTGAATTAGACAATCTCAAGTGTATAATGTTGTGTAATAAATGAGTTCCTATATGATGCACGCTTTTTAATGTTTTCCGTCGCAGATATTTTCTATATGCATAACATGATATAGGTTCCTTGTATATTGATGAAAAATGAGTGTGCTTTACGTTTCAGCAGCGCACTTAATATTCATTATTCCTCTGTACATCAACTCCGTAATGTCCATTCCATTTCTTCACATATTTCAGGAGAGTTATGATAAATGATGTGACTCATGACAGGATACGAGATTCGTGTAATCCAGGATGAAGAGTTGAATATAATACTGAATATTAAATAGTCAACATGTATTGATAAGCATCGGTAAATCGGATTGAAGTTATCCAACACAAAATAGATGTTTTCATTTAGTTCAAAAATTGAAATGTCTATCGACGGTCCTTGTTTGAATATCATGCCCTGACTCATGAATGAGTGATGATTTTAGAATATTTGAAACGATCAAACGAAATTCATGTATGTGAAATGTGATTCTCATCCGCATCCCCAAACACCTTATATACAAATTCATCTACACGCATCATTTCTCTGGTAAGGTCTTCGATTAAGATCCGATTTACGAGGTGGACTAGCCCCGCTGAACCTTTTCCATTCTAAATGGAAGAAGTTCAAAATTTACAAAATTATAAATAATAAAATAATTATAAATATAGTAGACATTTTCAGGCTTAAGGAGGAAACGCTTTATAGTAGACATTTTCAGGCTTAAGGAGGAAACGCTTATAAATTTTACTTAATCAATTTTTACTGCATGCAGGCATGCTTCCAAATACTACATCTCAAATAAAACAAATATGGTCATCAAGCAGATGGGAAGAACAGTGCTTAGTTGCAACCCGGACGGCACACGTGAAAGTTCTTCCAAGAAGAAAACCATACCCTAACTCAATTAAAATAAATGATAAACTCGTCTAAACTTGTTTTTAATATTTGTATTCACATGTATGTTCATTTTAGATGTTTTGTTGAATGAATAAATAAATGTTTTAATCCCTTGAAAAAAAAGTCTTCGATTAAGGATTATGAATTTCTCTGGGCACCGTACCATATGCAATTTGCAACAGGAAACGAGACATTGATTGAGGTGTCTTTCTTATATGATGATGTCTTAGAAACACAAAAGAAAGATGTCATAAATGCAATGGGACAAAGAGGATCAATGCAATAAGTAATTGAAGGGTTTATACAAAGTGACAAAGGGATTTGTTTAGGAGGCATATTTGCACAAAGGTACATGATTTTTGCACCAATTTCCTATTTGTTCTTCCGTTGTTCTGATGAGAATTTCAGAACTTGATTAACTTTAATCACTCCTGTGTTCGGGGGTCTGTTTGGCTGAATAGCTACAGGTGGACACTAATAGGATATAGGAAAGGATAGTAACACAGTAACAGTAATAGTAGCACAAGGATGGCATCCAATATCTGTGCCGTTTGTGGAAAAACAAGTGCTGTGTATTGCCCCAGATGTCGTCTAACGGGATATTGTTCCCACGATCATAGACTTCACGACTGGGACACCCACGACAAAGACTGCGTCGCCGTAAATCCCGTGAAGATAGAACGGATTGGTGAGGGAGCTCATAAGAAACGAGTATTGACCACAAGAAATCATTTCAAATCGGGATCCGTAGTATTTTTTGACACTCCCATAATAAGAGGACCGGATGACAACTTGTTGAGCCCGGATGCAGTTCGCTACTGCTTTCTCACGAGTTCCAAACAGAGATCGACGTGCATCACTTGTTGCTCCCTGGTTTTAGATGGGAGAGCGTGTGTCAAATGCCAATGGCCAGTTTGCTCTGAAAAATGCTCACAGGTACACTCTCAAATTAATGCAAAAATCCAATCCACCGAAACCGATAAAAGATGTGAATATGTGAACTATGCGAAAAGAAGCTGGAAAATCTGTCTAATAAGTTTAGTATGTATGTATGCTTTGGTTAGGAGTCCATCCATACTCTAATGGAGTGTGCTATTTTTCATGGGAAACCGGAGACGGTATTCAATGTGGTGAAACCAGCACGCTTTGTGTTGATCCTTCGTTGTCTCTTAACAAAGGAAACCAATTCGAAAATATGGAACAAGATACTTGCGCTGGAAACAAATCCTACGTCGAGGCAATTAGAGAAGATGTGGGATGGAGGAAAGTCCATCACTGATAAGCAACTTAAGAAGCAACATTCCTTGGATGCTGAAGTTTTGAAGGATGTGATGGATCATTTACGACATTTTCAGCTCCAAAAGCGCTTTCCCAAACACTTGGTATCGCGAGTGATCCAAATAATTAATTGGAACGCTGTTCCAACAGAACTCACCAAGAGCAAGTGAGTCTTATTTGCCACGATCTTATCTAAATCTAAATGATGCATTCATGAACTGCAAATCTCAAAATATGAGTGGAATTTTATAGGGAAAGCATGCTACTATACCCAAGAATTACAGTTGCCCAGCATAGTTGCATCCCAAATTCCTTCTGGTCAATTAAAGGGAACTACCAACTTCTGTGTTACTCGCGAGTTGATATCAAAGTTGGAGAATCTTTAAACATCAGTCGCATTCCAGATGACATTCTTCTAATGTGCACCAGAACACGCCAACAGTACCTACGGAACATTGGCGTTCACTGTCGCTGCAAACGTTGCACATCCCCCACAGAATTCGTTCATTTTTCAACCGTAAAATGCATTAATTTCGAATTTTTTGATGCCATCAAGGGCTGCTTGTGTGGTAACCTTGAGCCTGTGGATCCATGCGATCCTGAAACATCTTGGAAATGTCGATCATGTCAATGCATAAGGTCCAGTAAGCTCGTTCAGAATTATATGACGCGTATTCAACTCGAGCTAGATGAAGCGAAACAGGCTGCCTCCACATTAAAGTTTAAAGATGTCAACTACGACAAGGCAACTCGCTTAGCAGATCTTCTCGGTCTTACCAAGTTTATAAGCGTGTTGGAATATCACGAAGGGAAAACTTTGCACAAAAATCATGCCATAATTTTTCAAGCTAAACGATTCATCATCAAGCACCTTTCCAAAGGAATGGCAGAAGTTTTCGGCCTGAATATTGCAATTACGGAAAAAATCCGAGAGTTGTTGGCAGAATCGGCAAGATATGTTGTGAAGCTGTGCGATGAATGCTTGGCGATTACTTCAATTCTACTCCCAGGATTTTCCTTGCAAATCGGTAATCTTTGAAAACTATTATGCTCACATTTGCCAATTATTACTTTGTCTCTTTTCTTTCTTTAATTATTAAAATAACTTTTTGTTTAAAACCGTAGGGGAAATTATCTACTACAAACAGTTCTGTTTGGGCATACTCCTTCCTGTGGAGTTCCGACTACACAAAGAAGCCAATGGAGCCAACCTCACCGAATTTCATGAACAATTTGAAGAAGCAAAGCAATTAAGGTCGCAAGCGAGGTTTATTCTCTCATTTTACATGGAGAATGCAGAAGTTTCCAAAATGCTCGAATTCATGTCTACCGATGAACTTCTTTACTCCACCTTGCAAAAACATTTCGATCAGTATGCCCCAACTCTAACTTCCTCTAACAAAATGCTTCTCTCATCGTGTTCCAGCAAACCAAGGTGTGGGGGACTGGAGATAAATGGGATTTGACTGGACTTTTGAGTAACTTCTAATTTAAGGGACTTTGATTATAAATGTAGTTTAGTTAGTATGCAATGCTACACACTTAAGTTCTAACAAAATTTTGACAATAATTGAATAAAACTTGCACAATTTTGCACATGCATGTAAAAACATGTATCCAAACGAAAAATCATTACGATATACCATACATCCTGTTGTACTTGTAACCTGCATAGAAATCTGCAAACGAAGATAAGAAAACCTGCTGAACAAAGGATTTCTGGAACTTGAAGATTAATTTGTTTTTAAGATAAGAAATGATGCCATATTACCATAGACCAGCTCATTAAAGGTAGCATATATGTTACATATTTATAATTTTGAGGTTAAGATAGTTCGAAACTCCGAAGAATCCGACCTAGACATTTTAAGTACCTTGAAATAGGTATATAGTAAAGCCACCGATGCCGATTGTAAAATGTAATTTTCTATCGAGAATGATGAATCCTCACGAACTTTGAGGACATGTACGTAATGCATAAGGACAAAGCAGACGGCGACAGGTACAAAAATGTGTGCAGAAAGGGAATACGGAACACATTTTGTACTACTGCAGGGATACATATTTATGCAAATGAGTTAGGTAATGAATTTTTGAGGTGATTGCATGTTGCATTCAATCCAATGAATGCTTTTTGAGAATTGACACTGGTTTCCAGAGTTTGTAAAGATAAATTTAGTTATTTTTGGGCGTTTGTGCGAGGTAGAACTCTGGAACTGATCTCGTCGAGCAGTAATTTAACTGGAGTAATAATCAAAGTTGAAGACTGAAAGTTTTTGGGCACTGGGAACGGGAACTTTCACGTGAAAATGTAAGTTAAACACAAAATTTATATAATTTCAATCAAAATATTTGGATGCATAACTGATATCTAAATGCTGAATGTATAATTGTGTGAGATGTTGTATAATTGTGTGTTCTCCGACTCAGCAATTTTACTGACTGTAATAATGAAGTATTTATTAACTAGAACTACTAAAAAATGTTATTTATCATTTATTGTTGAATGTTGTAATATCTTCAAGGGTCACATCTAGAACTGGAGTGTCGTCTCATCGCATCGCTGGGGAATGGCCTTGGGCGCTACACGCGGCATATGTTAACGGTTCGAATCCCGAAGCGTATTCACCACTTTCCCTAAGTCAAAGTCTGTCTGACGGCGATTACATGGAAATTGGGACGGGGCCTGATGGCAGAGCAACCATTGTAGCGCCGCCATCTTTAATGAGTGAATTTGCAAGGAATGGGGTCTCTCGAAACGTGTATTTCGAGGTGGATGACGACGGATTCGGTCATTACTTAGCTTCACCACATGGTGCAGTCGGAACTGGAAGTCTACGACGAATCAGGTGAATAATAATTTTGCAATGTAGAAATTCAGGAGGTTCCAAGTTCCAAGCGAATACACTTGGGCATGTATTACTATGTGTGTACATTGTGCATGAATTAAATAATAAATTTTTGATTTTATAGTCGTTCTGGGGATCTGGATGACTATGACAGAGAAAGTGAAGGGGAATACACGTAAGTCGTAATCGTAAGTAGAAATTTATTTTCGCTTTCTTTTCCATGAATGAAGAAATTAGAGTGTACAATAATTGCATATCTATCTTTTAGAGATGGGGAATCGAGCAACTCTGAAAACAGTTCACTTCGGGTCAGGCTAAACCAGGTCAAGGTGTCTGCAAGGTATGATATGACACGACGATTATTTTGCGTTTCTCATCGTGTATTATTTAAGCATTTATAATGCAAATGAAACTCAAGTTATGAGCTGTGAATTTCTACTTCATTCCAGGGCTCCTGGGAATGTGGAACTCCGTTTAGCGAGCCAGGTAGGTGACTGTGAGTGCTGTGGCGAGAAGCACGAATTGACTGAAATGAACAAAAGCGTCGTCGTGACCAGCATTGAGGAAACCACTAAATCAGCAGAGCTTGAGGATTTGCCAAACACTTTTCGATGGGTTCACATTGATATTATTTAAACGTTGTGCTCTACATTGAGCTGATTGTGAGTCAGATTATTAAACAATACCTATACACGATTAATGAAATACTACAGCGAGCAATCAATTCCAAAGTGTTGGGTTAGATATGTTAGTATTTCAGTAAGAAAGTAGTCAGGTCTTGTTTCGCTTCGAGGTTCAATCCGTGTTGAAAATATATAGAAAACTGGAGAAGAGTAGAATGAGTATTTACAGGAAGGAATTCCTATCTTATGTGCTGTGGTATGGTTTGAATTGAAGATGTTGCCCATATCACAACATTACAACATTTGTAAAATAGATCGCATCTGAAAATGACAATGCTATGAAGGCACATGTAATGTAAGACCACGTAGTATATTATTGTTAACTGGTTGACTTTATTTTGCGCGTGTATAAATAGATGGCAAGAATGCAGTAAAGAACAATGGATTTACAACGAACTTTACCAGAAAAATATTTTCATGTGGGCTCTTCGTAGTTGGTGATGACTGCTAGTCGTAGTCTTAACTTATTACATATAGATATATTAATACGGATGTTGATTTTTGGCTGTTTGCGATCTTTCAGTTCTTTCAAATGATTTGGAATGATTTATAACCGTCTGACGTCTGAACACATCTTTCAAATCTGCTGATAGATTATTGCATTTTCGTAACGGGTATAAAATCTTTTGCTGAAAGTCAAAACCAAATGTACCCTTTACATTTGATATATATTTACCTAATCATAACATCCTTAACAATTACGGTTTTATATGTTAAAATTAATGGCTACTCCCTGAATGGTGTGCATGGCTGCTTATGCACTTCTGTCAAACTCTTCTCAAATCGGTAACATAATTAAAACTGTTCACCTGAGTACTGTAAATTAAATAAAGTACAAATAAAGTAAACATTCAGCTTAAACATTTTCAAAACTAAAGCACAGTGTCGTCGTATCCGACACAATCAAGTCAATATGCTACAAATTTATTCTACAATACTGCAAACTGAAATTATTTACACCTACTTTACAAGTTACATTACAATCATTTCATAATAAAATACAAAAACTTTGGTCCGAGAAGCATGCGAATACTAGGTGATCATAAACTGTTACGGTAGAAGGAAGAAGCTGCCCGGTGGTGTATGGATTTAGAAGCTACCTTGTAGTATGATACCAACTACTGAGCTACACAGTGAAAGTCTTCATCCATCAATTACGCGTCATTCAGACTTTGTCTCCGATTCTATGATTCGTCCATAGATAACCTATCGTTGTATGAGGAGGTGGATGAAGCAGAGGAGGATGTGAAACTTCCTGAACTACTTGTTGATGCTGACGTTCCAGAATTATCACTCCTTTAATTAATTGAGAAAACAAATTTAGTCAAATGATTTGCCTGAACCAAACATTCCACAAAATACGCTCACGATATTCATGTTATAAATCTTACATATTCGTTGACGTATTTACGCTGGATTGAGGATTACTGTGACTTATGCTGCTGTGCATAGAAGAATGGACCTCAACCTTCAATTTAGCAGACACTTTCGTCGTTGTGGATGTGGAATCTCTTTCAAAAGTCTCGACCACCACCTGAGGCTGTACCACAATTTCCGCACTCCTAAAGGCACAATAAAAGATGAGAATATAAAACACATTCACGCAAGTTTATAACGTAATTATGTGCAGAATACAAACGTCATTTTAATCAAAATACCTTCTAGTGGCGCATGAGGTAGGCTCCTCAGTAATAGTTGATAGGCTGTGCTCACTCGGTGCCCTGGTATGCCCACCTCCACGATTAGATCCTTGATAATAATTGTTTCTTGAACTGGATCCTCTAAAACTATACGGGGGAGGTGGATAATTGCCCCGTGAAGACGATTTACCACCGGATCTACTGCTTCCCCCACTACGTCCTCCTGATCGAGAACTTCCACGCTTCGGAACTGGGGACGGCGTTAACGGCTGAAGATATGATGGGTCCTCATGTGATAACCCAACAAGCCAAGACTGGGGCTTCAGCAACGAAAGTAATACTGGGACAAGTAGGAGAATATTGATGAGTGAGAATAGGGATGACAGAGCAACCAGAAGAGTGAAATGGGTAAAGATGAACGTGAACTCCGGTGAGTACAGAATTAAAGCTGTGAGCGTAATTAATATCAGACTTTGTACACAAGGTGGTCCTACTAATGTAAATGAGACAGTCCTTCGCTGGGAAACTGATCCCGGGATGCAGCAAAAAGCCTACGATTGGAAACGTGATATTCTGATTAGAAACAGGAACCTTTAAACTGGAATGAAATACACGTTATAATACTTATAATGTTTCATTTCAGCTTACCACAACAATTTGTACAGTTGGAAAAACGACCAGACTAACACCCAACAAAGCAATTTCCACCGGGAGAGCATTGAGCCCAACTCCAAGCCAGCCTATAGCACCGGCTATTTGCATCATAGTAATGAGTGCAACAGTTAATACAACTCCGACACACCAAAAGGAAAATCCCAACGAAACAAATAGGATAAAAAACGAGGTACACCCTGCCAAGCCTAACACAAGTCCAGCGTGAAATGGCAATGTTAAATACTGATCGTAGAATCTGAATGGAATCCCCCACGGGAAGACTGGGAGTCCACGTGCTTCAAATTTTCCGCAGATGTTTCTAATTTCTTTTACAAAAGCTAGTATCTGCGATTCTATAAAGAAAAATGAAGGGATTTTAGTTTAAGATTTGTTTCAAACATTTCTTATGCATACTTCAACATTGTAAAAGCATCATTCAAAACTAGTTATATATATACCCTGATCCTCCTCTTGTGTTCCGTCCTCCTTAGATGTTCGTAACAAATATGAGATTTCGGCATATTTAATTGGTGCAGATTTGGGAATCTTGAGATCCTTGTCTTCAGGACTATGAACCCAGTTTCTCGGCTCAGGTTTCAGATTGGAAGCTGTTGAACCATATGCCAGAGGATCGTTCCAAGCCCAAGCAGTTAAGTATACGTAGAAGGCCCTTGGGTTAATCACTCCCTCAGAATCCACCAATCTGTTAGACGGAAGCTGCGTGATGTCAACAGGATGATCTACGTGACCGGTTTGCACTGCCAATTTCCACGCTAAAATTCCATCAGCGCTGGCGTCATCAGTCCATCCTTCCTTATGCAGATACCCTAATTTCCACTCATTATCAAGAACTGCTTGTAAGCGTAACAGCCATGATCGAAATACAGAGAGCCACATGGGAGGAACACCGCCATTGTCATCACGAATTACCCATGGAAGGCTGCTCATGGTTTCGTGGTACTTGTGGAGTAATCTAGAAAATAAATCAATATATATTTACACGTGTCCCTGATCAGCTTTGAACACACCAAAGAAAGCAATGGAAATTGAACTTACTTTTGATTACTCGGATAGTCAAAGTTTGCCTTTGTTACAGCTCTAATGTGATACACCGGGAAGAGCTTTCCTTGGGCAGTTAAGAATTCCCATTCGGACGAGTGTGATGGAACAACGTCCGTTATGGGTAATCCCAGACGAAGTCTTGTCATACCAAGAGCAGATCCAACAATCCACAGAAGATAAAGCATAACAACAATCCCCTGTACGGAACATTTTTAAATTAGCTGTTATACTAAGAAGACAATGAATTATGAAATCATGTCCTAATGTAACTAGAACTTACACCAAACCATTTCCAGTTTAACAGATGAACATAAACTGTACTCCACGATCTGGTGGAGCATTTGTCCGCTGGAGTTTCTTCTTCGCAAGCTAGTTCTACGTCGATGTCTTTAACTCCAACGGCGTTTTTCTCATTGTTCAGCAAATTTAAATACTGCTTTTCCTTGCCATTCTTTTCGTTGTTCAATGTAACGTTATTATTCTTAAATGTATTATTAGGGAGTGTAGACCGTTGCCCACTATTGCGAACTCCAGCATTAATTACGTTGACGTTGACTTTTTGAGTGTTGCAACCTCCCATCACCTTCCTACTCTTCAAAAACATTTGGCAGAAAGCTGGATACACGATAAGTAATGCAAGTGATCCAACGGCAAGAAGAATGGCTCCCTATGTGATCAAAAATATTATTGTAGCTTTCAACATTTTCTACGATCTTGAGAAGAATAAAAATGCATTTTATATCTTGTGCAATACCTGAAGTGCTAGAGATCGCACTGCCGGAATTGGGAATAAGGCACCAGCACCAATAAAAACTGAAGCGAGTAAAATTCCCAATAAGATCGAAAACCCATACTTCTTCAAAGTCGTTTTTGCGTCGGCCGAAGTGTTGAGTTGAGAATATAAAAGCAAATAATACACTTGTGATGCTAATGACATCGCCAAATACGGAAGAACTTGTACTGTAAAGTTAAACAAAAACAAATGGTGTTTAAATGCTTATTACGTACAGACCTTTTGTTTACTGCTCATAAGGCACCTATTATATTATTATGTAGTACCTGATGCCACGTTAAAGGGGATTTTTAAAAGTGCAGCTAAGCCACATCCAGCCGCTGTTCCAAGCAGAGCAATAAGCGTGCCACCGAGAATTAGACCTACACGAACCTTCCAATTCACAGGCTCATCACCACTATCAAAAAGTAGTCCAACTAGAACCGCTGAAACCACTACACCTGTAATTAAAGTAAATCAAGATGTAATATTTGTTTAAATGTTTAACCTGGCCATTGCAAGTTTTAGAAATAAATAAAATTTTACATACCGACAACTCGGATTCCACCCCATGTCCAAGAAAACTGCGACGCACTTTCAACAACAGAGTCGAGCCCAGAAGGAGTGAACGAGTAGAAGTTAAACTGGTGACTTCGGTCATCGTCCACAGAAAGATGACTAACTTCTTCAGCAAATCGTGTTTGCCAAGCGGTGAGTACCGCTTGTGCTTTGGCTTCTGTCCATTCAACATGGTTCAGCCGCCAAGTTTCACGAAAAAATTCGTACAGCTCTGATGAGGACATTAACTGCACAGTTGACATTAGTCCCCCAGCCCTATATTATAAACGGAAATATTTCTCATTAAAATTTTTGTTAAGATAAGCATCAACACAACTCTTGAACAAAACTCTTGTAATTCACACCTAACGACATGTCCAGACTTATTATGACCAGGACCCCCAATAATTAAGTCTGGTGCCCAATGCATGAATCTCGGAGCAAAACCATAACACCCCTGAGACAGGATGGATGCTACATCAGGAGAAGTCTCGGCTCCTTTGTTAGGGGCAGTGATTGGACAATCTGCATCTTTGGGATCCAAACAAGGTTTTTCCTGGTAACCAGTTCCAATTCCGGCTCGTTTCATAAAACCTTCAAGAATTTCGAATACTCCAAGATGTGTTTCCCCAGCTTGCCCTGCCAATCTCGCCTTCATAAGTAATTCTTGTGGATTTAAATTTGTCCACTTGATTGGTCCTCTAAATCCAGGAATTTGAATCGGAAAATCTGGCCCCAGAAGTTTGGCACCTTCCCAGAAGCAGTCTAAAGGTGTAATTATCACACATGGGAAAATTTTCTCGAAAATTTGATCGATAAACTGAACATCGAACGTTGGAATATTAGCAGAGTAGCATAAATCCTTCATGTTCCACGTTCTGAAAATAAAAAGTGCAAGGATTATAGTACTGCTTTACTATTTTTCGTTACTGTGAACCTACTTTCCTCAAAGAGGCAATAAATACTTACACATCATATAAATCGACTGTCACTGATAAGGCTTTCTGAAGTACTTGCAAATGTTCTAAGAGAGCTTTCGAGTTCAACATGGAAGAATGATGTGCATCCTCTTTCGGCGTTTGGATAAGCATTTCGTTCGTATCTGTCGTCAGTCCGGAGACTTTAGACACGTAATTGAGTTCACCGAGGAGGCGACCAGAATCTAAATTTGTGATAAAATCTTAATTAATTACGGCGCAATGCAAACTACAACTACTAATAATGCGAACTACGGTTCGATAGGAGCAATATCAGATTCATAGTTTATTGTACGTTATATCTATTTAAAATGTTTAAACTTAAAGCATCACCAACCTGGTGTCCATAAGGAAGCGAGCGTCGTATCCAGTCGAATGTTTTGTATGCCCACACAAAGAAGGGCGAGCGATACAATGCCGACAAAGATAACAAGTCCTCCTCGTCGTCCAGCCCATTTTCCTACGTGGCCAAGTCTCCTCTGAGATTCACCTCGAACCCATAAGCCAACTCTGCTTCCACGGGCTTTCCCCTATAATACGGTTAAATCATTCGTTTTATTAGGGAACTTGTTACAATTCAATACTCAATACTACACTTTGCTTTACTCGAAACTTTGGCAATAGCAATAAACCAGATAACCCTTCAGAACAAAGTCATACTGGTGAAGATACCTTTTAGGATAAATGCTAATTCACAAATGCTATGATTATTGCCCTCAACGGCGCAATACCTTTTAATACGATCCAATTCATTGAATTTATGGCTCTAGCCAAAAGCCAAGGTATAGAAAGTTTTTTTTTGAAACCGTGTCTAATTGTAAGTAGTAGTGGCCAAAAGCCACATGTACCACACTGTCACACAGCAATCACCACGAAAAGTCACAACAAAAATAAGTCAAAAGTGATGCCAAGTTCTGATAAAGCCAAGAATTAGGAAAGTAACGGCAAGCACGTAAAGGTCATATAATTGTGTCGTGCTTGCAGTATGTGCATAGGAAAGTGATTCTCTCAAAAAGTGACATCCCTTTTCTACAGCTCATAAATCATACTTCATCTTCATCTTTCATTCCCAAAAGTCAATAGCTATAAGCCATAAGTCATGACATGTCATAAGCTTCTTCTTCCATTGTTCCTTACTTACAGGAAGGTGAAAAACAAGGATAAATGCTTAGTGTTCCAATCCGAATTAGGCTAGACTAGAACGAGGCAGTTCTGCAGTTGTTTACATATAACTTGCATTGCATATCAATGGAAGGCCCTCACAAACTACATGAAAATTGAAAATCACGATGATGTTACATCATGAATTTGAAGTGGACTGCGGTCCGTAATAACTGAAGCTATGACTGGAAGAATAATTCCTCTAGAATTTCAGAATTATGCATTCCATACGACATAAACTACAATTTCCAACTTCTCCGGAAGTCCAAATTCCTAACCAAAGCCCTGCACACACAGTAATTAGCTAGAATCTAAGGTCTAGTCTGGAACATGGTTTTTGCATGTGTATAATTTGTACGTATCAAAAAGTGTAGATTTGAGATTTTGGATAACAATCTCCTATATGCTGAGATGAAATTTGAAAATGAACATCATATGTGCATATCAAAGACATACAAATTAAAACGCAAATATTTTAAAATGAATAGAAATGCCAACCTTCGTGATGTATTTTAGTGCAAGATGGGCATCCGCCCAAGCAGGATACTGTTCCACACTTCGTTGTTTCATTTAGAAAGTCTTGGTGTAGGAATCTGACCTGCCCTCGGTCAGGTCAGCCCACGACTTTCACAATAGAAAATCAAATTTCTCAGAATCCCCTCCACGACGATACGATATATCTTAATTTTTTTGAGAACACTAACTACAATTTAGCTTCTGCTGCAGTTGCAATCGCACAAACAATATAACTCACACAACTCAATGTATTTTAACCACCTCCGAAATAGTCATAAAGTGGAAACATTGTAATTCGAAGATTAACCGAAGATTTCGACGACAGTGCCACTTGTTGGTCACCTTATTCATTCCAAAAATGTAGCTATTATCAAACAAGTACGTTAGTACTACTTCACAACACACGTGAACCAAACAAGTGTTCGAGAAGAAACTATTATATCACTTTTCATGGAGGAGCAACTTGTTGGTGCAACTTGTGCCCCAAGCGTCCGTCAACGACTACGCGTTCAAATCACGCTACACATGGCATTCTCAATAGTAGGCAAGAAGAAATACCACAGATTGGACCACGGGTCCAACCCCCCAATCTTATTATTCTGTTTAAGGCAACCACCCCGATGGCCAATTTGGACCCAAGCGTTTCTCTTGGAAGTTCAAAAAAGATAATAAAAACAGTGTTTATTGGAGGAAAAATGCAAAAACTTGAATCTTTTCTCTCTTTGTTACATCCACGTAAAAGTTATACAACCACCCGCACCCTCGCTACCATAAAATCCTTAAACATTTATTCCTCACCCAAAGATGATGAAGATAAGACACACAGTTTCTCTCTCTCCCCCTCACTTTTAAAGATATACTTTTATTGCGGACGGTAATAATAATATCTGAAAACAAGTCAGTGTGTGGCTCCTTATATTCCTCTTATTCAAAACGATGTTGCATGTCCCGAAATATTTCTGGTTGGAGTGAGGTCAGTCACGGTTGACGGCCAACGGTTTGGTGGTGTGGTGAAAAAAAGTAACAATTACAGTAGTCAACCTTGTTCCTCCGCCCGTGCTACATTTAACAGTGGGCACCAATAATACTATAAGGACGTCCTTTTTTCCTTCTCGTTCAGAATCCGTTTCAAATCTTGAAGATTTTGTCAAGTTTTACTCATCAAGCGTGGCATGAGCAATTTGGAGTAATCGTTTTGACAATCATAAAATTCCTTTGCTTTCTTCACGTGTAATCATATCGCACGCCGACGACAATCACTTACAAACTTGATCTCTTTCTTCTTGTGTCTTGAGCAATAAACTTGGAGTTTTGTCAAATTCTTGAAGATAAACATTTGAGTGGATGGCTGGATTCTAGATTCGGTGGGTCCACGATTGTTTGTTTGTTTGGATAAAAAAATGGTATATGATTTGTACTTCTCGTTAAAATACTTAAAGGCACATCATTCAATGATAATAATTACTTCACACAAGGCACATCTCTGATAAGCAAGCATCTGAAAACACTCTGCTTTTTATATTAGTTATTTGCTCTCTTGATTTGATAATAAAAAAAGTGCTTTCACCGTGCAAATATGTAAACAACAAAAGTTCGTAAACAAATACACGAGAGTACACAACCACACTCTTGACTTCACTTTTTGGAGTGTGCAAAGAGGTGAGAAATGTAAACACACAAAAATATCACACTTGAGAATTTATATGTATAAACTTTTGTGTACATTTTATATGCATAACTTTTTCCTTGTGTATATATTTGATATGCAAACACTAAAAATCCTTCAAATCTCCCGGTTCATTCTAGACCATTTCCTTCTTTGAGCACACATTCGCTACTTTTTTTCTAGATCCAGAGCGTTCCTTTTGTAAAAGTAACGGTAACGGTGTAAAAACGTTAAAAGAAATCCGGAGTACTTCAGTTCGGAGTTTTCCAATTTCAGTCCAAGAGCTTCTCCACGAAGAAGTTATTCGCTTCCAATAAAAAATGAATGAAATGTCTTAAATTCTTGAGCTGGACTTGTTTGATGTCTTAATCATCGTCTTGAAATCTTATTGTTTGGATGGGTGGAAGCAAACAATAGGGGTTGTTTTTAAAGGAGAGAGTAAAGAAGTTGAGTTGAGAAGTATATGGGTAAACATTTAGTCACAGGGGTTACATGAAGGTCTAAATTTTGCACATGTTTGTGACTCGGTTGTCTTGCTAGTGTTGCAATTGTTTCCATCAACTACCCATGTATTTTATATACACCGGTAACAAAGTAACAATGAAGTCCGTCACAG